>JASEVX010000492.1:0-102500 GCA_031761405.1 Serripes groenlandicus | reverse complement strand
TTAGTTGCGGAGACAAGCCCTGTTATAACTGAAATTATGTTGAAAGCGGCTTTATAGATAAACACGTATATCGTGTATTGATATAGAGAGATAGATCATATTTTGAGTTAGAGATTGAGTTTAATGCGTTGCTACATAGGTCGGTATTGGTTATATTTTCCTATTTGTCTATTAACAAATAATCTAAATACCCAAACGCAAATAAACGTAAATCTGCATTAACATTTAAGTGACAGTAAATGCGAATCCAAGAGAGAAAGGATGCGAGTTAACATTCCTGCATTTTTTATTAGTTCAGATCAGCCTGTACATTTTCTCTGTCTTTTCAGAATCCACGCAGCTTGACATAAACTTCTAGTAAACTAATGTAAACAGTATGTGGACGGTGTTTATATTCATCAGAACGTGCTTGGATCATTTCACGTAGAAAGAAAAATGTATTTTTCCTGAAAATCTTTTGCATATTCTCCCAATAATTGACAATCTGACGACAGAGAAAAGCATTAGACATAAGTAAAAAGAATCACGGACTTCTCTCCTGTACCTTCACAGGGTCATGTTCAACTGATGTACGACGTGTAACCTTTATACGATAAATAAAACAGAATTGATCGAAAACACGTTTATATTAACCCTTTCACATACAAATCTGCAACAGACGACTTTAGAGTCTTCTTGACCCAAACAAATATGAACACATTTTTGTTAATGAAAGCAAATAAAGCGACTGAATAGTATTGGAAACAATGCGGGAAAGCGATACAATTTGCTCATTATTAACAACATTTTCCTTTTGTTTTCAAAAGTCGTGTCTGCTGCAGGTGTATAAAAATGCATCTGTTAATTGAAAAGGTTGACGAATTCGCCTGGCTCAATCGATCAATACGAAGAAAAACAAGCAGTACACTCGATATATATCGTGTAATTCGTCTGGACAATCTATCCAAGAAATCAATCAAACTGTCAATAAATGTCAAGAACTATATTTTAACGAATGTTGGTTTTCTAGAGAGTTGAAATAAATCGTCTAACAGAAGAGTGTAAATTGCTATGTTAAATTCCACGAATGTTGTGTTGGTAAGATATATCTATAGAGTGGTTCACAAGCTTTGTCAATATGTGAGATTGTAACTAATGTTTTCGTTCTTCTGCATACTACTAACTATATTGTATTCCAAGAGAAGAATCATATCGTATTATTCCACATGACAGCATATACTGTGCATATTTCCCGGTACATATCATTTATTCATACTCCCGTTAATTAACTCTTATCCTTGATTGGGTTTTAAAAATTATCTTTCACTTTTATGAAACTTGTTTAAAAAACCCGTACATCGATGTATGCAACTTTAACCATAATTTGCATATCCTATTATGAGCCCCGGCATCTCAGTGGGTAGCAACGCGGGCTGTCAATCCAGGGGATGTGAGATCGAATCCCATCTCGGCCAACATTCTGTCCGACTTTTGACAAAATTCCCTGTGACAAGCGTCATTCTTCTTTCATCAATGGGCTAACAGTGTATGCAGAAAAAGCAGCCAGTTGACTAATAACTATGTTGTGCGGATTACTGGCGTGAGAAGGCTACCACTTCCATGCTAACAATTGCAATCAAAAACTTTTAGTGGCATGTAATTTTGAGTATTTTTAGGCTAAGAGATGTCGACATTGAAACATAAAAGTGATGCCTGGTAAAACCAGGAACTGAATTCAACTGACATTCGTTTAACTCTTCGTATATAAGATATTCATGGTGAAGTGCTCAAAGCGTCCGCCTTGAGGCGGGAGACCAGTGTTCGGGTTAAAACAAATATTGAAATATTCGCGCAGACTGATCCGGGCCAACACATTCCGTCTTAGACGGATAGAGGTATAGAGTAATGATTCTTAAAACAGAAACAGTGTGTATCCGGGTAAGCCTTAGGCTGATCCGGGACAATACTTTACTTAGAGACCACTCTGTTGGTTTTCTCGTGGGATGGCTCAATTTTGACTTCAATCATTATGCTCAAGTATGCGGGAATAGCTTTATGACTGATGCACCAGTGTCAAGATGGATACACGTATTACTGGTACATTATCAAAGACATGACGTGTTGTAACTAATTAACTCCTGAAAGTGGTATTCTTTACCGTATATAACGAAACTTGGTCATACTGTGGGTTATAAATTGACTTGAAAGCGTCGCTGTTTCTGTTGGTCCTACTTATATGTTCTGATTTGTCTATAAACACATCTAAATATCCAATAGCATAATTATACACAGAAATAAGCACACTCTTTTCACTAGCAGAAATTGGGTGTCGTACCTCAACACAAGCTTTTGGTAATGATATGTGACTATTGTATATCTGTGTAGGATTGTATGGATGCACATGCTGATTTGTATATATACTGTTCAAAAAGGCCAACGTCTTACTTTTCGTACGAACAGCAGCGTTCTATGAAAGAATAAACCTATATCGCAATAACGTATTTTCCGCTGGAGACGGCATATTTCCCAAACAATGTATACGTACAACCTTGCGACAGTGAAAGAAGATAAGAAGATGCATAGACATTTTCGATCGAACAGTCGGCTCAGCTCAAGTATGTAGTGTTTATACATAATAATGGATCGGAAAGACGTTGTTATGCAACCATTTCCAAATACAACAAATCTGTTACAAATCTGCCGCAGACGACTTTGAAACCATCTTGACAAATACAAACGTTTTGTAAATGAATGTATAGCTGTCGAAGGTTTTCTTCTGCTGATGTATCAACATGCATATGAAAACGGAAAAATAACTAGGCGTTAAGTATTCCCATGAATCCCTCGATCACAACGTAGAAAAGGTTAATTAACAAGCAGTACACTGAATATTAATCATGTTATAACAAATGGAGAATTTGTCTCCACAATCTATTCAGTATTTTATCAATCATACTGACATTGTCCGTCAATAATTATGTTGACAAATGTTGGACTTTCTAGTAATTTGAAATACAATCGTTTGACAAGAATTTGAACTATGTTGTGATCAATTTAACAAATGTACGCTTGATGAAATAAATCAGAAGAGTGTAATTTGTCATTCACAAGTATCATAGAAGAGGCGATATCCGTTTCTAATTAAGCCCGTCGGTATAAAAAAAGAAAGAAAAAGATGGTAATTCCGTAAAGTGTAGGTTTCGGATGTCAGGCCGCTCAGTCTAATCAGAATTTACACACTTTGAGAGAATCTTCTAACAAGCTTGGGTAAGTTATATGTGAACAGTTCAAATCTTTGTCGAATTTTTCTCATGCACTAATTGTACACTTTTCTATGGATTGGCTCAGTTATGAAAAATGATACAGTAATGAATACATTTTATGACGATATATTAAAACTTCTTTCGATGAATATTTCGGCTTCATTGTTCAAAAAAAGCCAATGTGTACATTTTCCAACGGACGAGTTTATATAATGTAGAAACACACTGTAGACATGTGATGATTCGTTTGAGTTAGTTTGACTAATTTTCTATAGGTCATTTACAATAATATATAAGTTTAAACTTATTTGTTTTACATCGATTGCGAAACAAGCTTTCAGCCTTTATCATTCACGCTCGATGTCTGCTTTCTGGAGAACACGCGCCGTTGGTGTCGAAACATCCCAAACGACAGAATCCGCTTATGACGGTTCTCGAACCCGGAACCTTTCGTACGAGAGGTCGACGTTAATTCACTGCACCAATAATATATTGTCTCCGATCCCAGCAATTATTTTTCCTGTCAAGTTGATCGTAATTCAATCGACCTATCTAAATTGTTCGAGAACGCGTCCAATAAAGATATATTTGCACTATCAGTGGTATTGGCATGCAATGTATTGATACTTATGCAGTGAATTGTGTCAATCTGTTCAGGGTCTCGTCGCTTCTACTTATGTGTCAGACTCTTGGCAGCCACAGCTCTCCATACACATAAATATAACTTTTGACAAACAACGGGAAGTTGAGGACAACCAGTTGTGCGCCAATGCATCGTAAACGTATGCCAATACAAAGCAAATAAACGTCTCCATGTCGCTATCCACGATTCAGTCATTCTGAAGCAACTATTTTTAATCAAGCAGGAACGAGTGCCTCGAATGGAGTGTAAATAGTTTCAATCATTTTGTGCGCGTTTACAAATATTAAGATTAAGTGGTGCTCAAACAAACCAATCTTTAGTAATTTACAATTAATATAGATTCACATAAATCTATGCATCTATGCAATTTTATCTGATTTGTGTATTTGTTTAAATACTTTTTCACGTTACTTTCAACAGTTATATTACTATTTTTCCTTGGTAAACTACAATAACTGATTATATGTGTATCCTAACATCGATGCATCAGTCGTTATGATTTCCCCCGCAATACTGAGCGCCAAGGAAGGGAATGATTACTACCAATTTCAAAATAGTTTTTATGATTCGATCGGTAATGTCAAATGCCGGATAATTGAATAGAGTTGAAAACATTGCGGTTAAAGGAAAACATCCGTTTCATGATCAAATTCTTAGAGGCATCTGTATGCGGAAATGGCTAACGTTTGTCTCCAAAAGCTCAGTAGAGAAAAATTCCGTTTTGACATAGAACCAAATTTAACCAAACGCAAATGTTCAACTGCGTGCCACAATATTGTTTTGCTAATTTGAAATGAATGTCTGTTTCAATCAAATTATAAATGTGCACAGGTTTTTTGTGTTTTTCATAATGTATAAAGTATTCAAAAACTGCCAAGATCTCGTTGAATAACTAATCCCATTACTGGCTTTTCAAAAAGTAAAAGCAGTCATAAATCGCTGTCACAGAAGGACTAAACCGTTTGTCATTACATTTCCATTCTCATCAGGGACCGAATCAGCTGTCATCATTCGACTAACATTGGAGTCTTGTAATTATCCTTTTGACGAAATCAACTCCTGGTACTTATCAAGTATCATTGAAGCGAAATTCGTGTTTCATATTTAAACTAATGCATAAAAGAAAGAGATGGCAATTCTGAACAGTGTATGTTTATATTAGCACAATTTACTCAGTCTTATCATACTATACAGAAGTTGACAGTTGCTCTAACACACTAATGTTAGTAATATAAATAACAGTGTAGATCTTGATCAGATTGGGTGAATACACAGTCTGGTCTTACACTTTAGTGTACACAAATAAGCCATATTGTACCTTTTAAAACGGGCATTACATTTTTGAGGAAGATACATATTACAGGACACTTACAATTGAGTACCTCGGACACAAAGTCTTAACGCGTTACTCGGGCTGGCTTCATGTCAATAAATATTGTGGTTCTATATCTTTTACAAATAAGACACTTTGCATCTTTTCGCAAGGGAATTGCGTGTTTCTTTTTTATTTTGAGACATTTTGGGAGATGATGCAACTAAAAGGACACTTACATTGAAAGTATGTGGATTGTCGTTCTGGCCATATGTCAATATAAAACTACTTCTTAGATATTTGTCCATAGCTAAGTGTCTCTTTGGACAGTTAATGATGTATGTACATAGGCACACACGTTCCTCTAAGTACTCCCTTATCGCAGTACAATGGGCTCTTGTTCAACCGAGACAAATTGAAAATCAATATTATATTTGAGACCAAGAAACAATTCAAAATAGTCTTCTTAACTCCAAATATGGGTATTTTTTTAACATGTTTGATTCTATTGTAAATCACCTAAGCGTCATAAATGCCAAAGCAATGCTACATAAAGACGTAAGTTAACTATCGACTACACGTTGCTATTGTGGTACCCGTCAGGATAGGCGTTACCGCATAAATGCCCGTTATCACACGTGGCGCCATCTATGTCGTTCAGCATACCGAAAGTTAAAGCTGTTCCAATAATTTAGAACGCTCTCTTCCGTCTCAACATTCAACTACACAAGACGTAACTTTGAGTTAATGAATACAGATAATCCTGAAAAAGACGTATGCATTAGCTTGCCTGCTATTCCATAATTACAACTATCAGCAATACTATTACACAGGTTAGGACATTACTAGTACCCTTCAGTGTCATATCTCAGGATTCGGAGCAAACGGAACACATTTAATGGAAGACATCTTGAAAAAGATAGCTGCCTGAAATTAAATTGTAGCCTAACAATTGCACTTATGTCCAGTGTCGTCTCTCCTATCGAATTGACACGAACCGAGAGCGATGTATGACACGTGTGCCAATATGTTAGCGATCTAGACAGGTAATTACTTCCCGCAGTTTTATTGTTTCAATGACTTTAATTCGATACTCATAAGATACTTTTTTTATTAACCAAATATGTTCTCATCCCAGTGTATGGTTGCTATACAGCAAATTAAGCAATTTATATATAAAGGCAATGATATCAATCATTATGTAAAAAAATAGATAGAAGGAATCCTTCATGACAGAGTGGTAAGCGTCGTGGATTTGAAACCGGGCGTTCTGGGTTCGATAACCAACCCCGGAGGTCATGGTGGAGTGCGCTTGTGAAAAGCCCATTTCCTAGCTTAGTACGGGATTCTTTAACCAGTGATCATGAATAAGTGTACAGTCGCCATGATATAATTGAAATACTTATGAAAATGGTATAAATCCAAAATAAAATTTACTTTTTAAAACAGTGAACATCCAAAATAAAAGAATCTTTTGAAAATGATGTCAATCCAAAATAAAATAAACAAACAGTCACTCTTAGATAAACATGCATATTCTTCAACCCTTCAAAAATGAATTTTTGAAATGACTTTTTTCAAGCTTTGCTTTTTGAAGATATCCTAGCCAATTATATGAATATCAAATTAAAAACATTGAGTTGGACAGCCAACAGTGTAGTCCCTGGTCAAACGGCGCGGATTGTTATATATTATTATACAATTAGTACTATAGGGGGTTTGATTAGATTGCAACTTTAATATTTGAGCTAGTGCATAAGAACATTTTGCATGAGGTTCTGTCTATTTGATCAGTCTTACCAGAATCGACTGAAGTTTACAGAATCTTCCAATCGGCTTTTATAAGTACTATGTGAATAATGCAGATCTTGATGAGGACATTCAGATTTACGGACTGAACTGTTGCTAACTTGTTCACAAAAGCAAAGTAGTACACTTTCCCAAGTACGGCCGAATTTAGTTTCGTACACTTACTTGTCTAGTCATTTTGCATTCTCATGATTTGTTTGTCATTACGCCCTAATTGCTTATAGATAAGCCCATATATATAACTGACGATCACATTCGGCTTATTCATATTTTTTTATAGAGGGGTATATCTAATAAATATAATTTGAAAATTCATTTATTTCTATTGAAACACTCATCATGATCTGTTTTATCACCTTACTGAATTTAAAAACCAATTCAGTTGTATTAGTGTAAGCGTAAGTTGTCATCGGATCGATTTTTAGTTTAACATATGCTTCGAGATAGGGCAGCAGGATTTGACCTCGAGTGATTTCATTCACCATCAACAAACCCGTTCTTGTTTGATTTAGTGTACATTGATGATCCAAATCATTAAATGTATCCGCACAATCTGATCTACCATTCATATATTACTTGAAGAAGCTTGTCAGAATGTGCAGAATGTTCTGACAACGTGTGTCTATACTGATAAGACTGAACAACTTAAACTTAAATGAGTGCGAATTATTTTTAAAAAAACGTTGGAGACGTCAAAGTATATATGACACTATAATGTTGTTTTATATGGAACCATTAAATATCATCCCGTTGAGTACCTATCAATGGCATCACAACCCCTGACTATTTTGATGTTTGCTTTTATGGTTATGGACTTCCGAAATACAGATAAATATTGACCGAATGTTTTAAACTAAGATTGAACAGCACTAATATGCATGCTGATCTCTGTCTACATTGTACGCGAGTATAGTTTAAAGGAGTTGATAACATAATAACGAATATGTCGTTGAAAGTCGTGTTTACTGGGATAAGGGTTAAATATAAAAATGTGAAATATCTATGAAGGCACTTTTGCAAACAAGCGATATATAGATATGAGATTATATGGCTAAAAATAATGGGAAATACATAAATAATGAAATACTTACACTGTCAACGTAAAAGGTCATTTATTTGATAGGCGACAACATTATCTAAATTGGTCTGCTTTACTCATTATTTAAATGTCGTGATCTAAAATTAAATGAGTTATACATTTGTTTTTTAAGTTGGAAACTGCATACAAACATTTGGTATGATTGTTATGTTTAATCTAAATTTAACGTCGATTTCAACAATTAATCAGTCATATATTGGCGATCAGTTAACCTACTTATGTGTTGCCAGGCTTTAACACAACAGTTTTCTACATAACAATCTCTAAAACAAATGGCTGTAACCCATGTATAAAAGGCGAATGATGCCAAACAAGTTTTACGAACTCACAACTGTAGTTGTAAGAGCGTCCGCCTATTATGCGGTAGACTAGGATTCGATCCATTGACGCTAAGGGTAGAGGGTTTTTTTATTTTTACTAAATGCATCGGTGTCAGGGAAAATCTCAGCAATATCGTAGGTAAATAAGCAAGTAAATCCTCGTAATATAACTGAAATACTGTGGAAAGCGATCATTCAAAACAAGAAGGAGTCTAAGAAAGTAATGCAAAGAAAAGACAGGTACCGTTGCCTTCAATATACTTATATGTGCAACCTTGGTTGATAGTTCATTTTGGGAGACCGTATCTTACCAATATCACAGGTAATAATCCAGGAAACCCTGTGATATAACTGACACAACTACATTGAGAGTCTTTTCTTATGAGCGATTAGTAAAGACAAGTACCGCTGCCTTCCTTATGCTATTGCAACGATGGGCATGCGTCTATTTTGAGAGACCTTATTCGTGAACATTTTGTTGAGAAATAGGATACCATGCTGGTTTTGATATTTTTCTGTTGTCCAAGCTTCTTTTCAATTCCGGCCATTCATTATATCCGATGACTGACACAATGTATAGTATTGTCATTGCTACGAGGATAATTCGTCCTTAACGAGTGGGTAAAATAGTCGTTGTGTGAAGGTAGCCGGTTACCAGAGATTAAGCTTGGGTGGAGTACCTTACCGATAATTTATTGGAGCTTAACACCGTTTCAAGAATTGTTCAGTCATATCAAGGAGGCCAGTTCACCTTCTCATGTGTTTTCCGGCTTTCTCACACCAGTAATCAACACAACAATATTTCCAAGCAACTGGCTACTCTTCCGTATCGACTGTTCGCACATCGGTCAAAAGCGAATGACGCGTGTCACAGTGACTTCTCACAATCTTCGGAAAGAATGTCGGCCAAGCTGGGGTTCGGACTTTCAAGCTCTGGATTAACGGCTCGCTGGGCTCGAATTGCATGAGAGGAATCTGGTGTGAAGTACCATTTCGAGAAAGTTAGGTAGTACACATTTGGCGATCTGGCCGATGAGATAAAACTGAAATATAGTTGGAAATGGTGTTAAACCCAAATACATAAATATATAAATAAATTAGTTTTCTGCCGAAGTCAGGTCGAAACTTGTCTGTATCAAAGCTATAATTCAATATACGATCTGAATGAACCGAGTGTTGTCTGGTTGACAATCACTGATTGGAAAAAGGCAACATTTATCATAAATCTTGATGCCAATTTTTGGTTAACCACCATAACTTGATGGTGAAACTATGCTGAAACGATCGTACAATCTAGTCCATTAATTTATACTTGCGTTGGTCAGACGGTTGACGCAAAATGTTGATTGTTCGAAGAGTCACATATTATTCCGAGAAACTTCTTTCCCACATGTAAACGCATTTTCACACATATGAAGCAGGCAACTTTTGAAAATATTACGACAAAAAGAAAATTTCTGAAAACAAGCAATTTCTCCTTATGCCACAATGTTTACAACTTTTTTCAATCAATTATTGTTTCATTTATAGAGAGTTTCGTACGAGGTCAATGAAAATGGAAATAGTTATGTATCACTCAAATTTGTAAATCACTAATGACTGTTGACGAACTTAAGATAATCAGCCAGAAGGCGACAGAAAATTGTCAACGAACGTCAAATTGTCAGGGGAATATCGACGATCCCGAATTGCTATTATCTATCTACTAACTCAATTTGACATTTATCTTTCTTAGCAATGTCATCAAGACCGTGCGTTTAATCAAAAAGTGAAATGATTTGAGTCGTAACTTAACATTAGATTTATACAGTGTTAAAGCTATTTAGAACAATTACATATGACATGAACTCGTATACTACTTTTAATCCATAAGAGGATATCATTGTTTTCCCAGGTGTTTCGTATTAAGATGGTTTATAAATCAAGTTTGTAAATTAGAGTCAATTTTTTTTTTTATTATAAGAAAATGTGACATACTGACACCATCATGGAACTTTGGTAAATATAAGCCTTCACCGTGTAACCTCAATGGTATAACGACTAGAGATATGTTCTGAAAAGTTATACAGATTATCCTTTTTACCCAAAGTCTAGAAAAGCCTCCGTAATTACATAAGTATAAGCCGTAAGACAAAATACCTGCACGCGGATCAAACTATATTGAAATGACTAATTGACAAATTAACTAATTGACGAACATAGTAGAGCCAGACCAGACTGGGTGCATGCGCTGGTCACGAACGCATTAGGCCTGATTTTCGGAGATCGTTGCATATTTATTAAACCGTTTGAAAAATATCGTATCTACTAGTATAAAGCGGTTGATGGAGATTCGGGAAATAACTCGTTACATTTGGAGGGAATACCAGGAACCAAAACGGCGTTGTCATATTCAGCGAAACTCAATTAGAAGTAATGGGTTCATATTTGTCAAATCGGTAATATACAAGTCTGAAAAAGTAAGATAAAAGAACATGTACATATTCTGAGCTTTTGTGAATAAATTTTAGGATTGTCGTAACACTTTTTTAATTATAACTCGTGACTACAAATGTTTTTGAAAATCAAAGAGTCGTATTTTGGTAAACTAATATGATAATTAAAACGGCGATATACTAATGTTATTCTATTCGTCTGTTACCTATTACTTTATTCAAATTGTATACAAGACGAATTTTGATGATAAGCATCAAAGACGCCGCGTATTGTTTTGAAGCATGACTTAAGGAAAGAAGATGTAGTTCAGTACATTTAAATAACCTGTGCAAACAGACAGGATGTAGATATTTTGAACAAGATGGCCAAACCCAGACGTTTTTCTAATGTATCGTAGGGACTCCGTTGATGATGTGCTGATTCCTAGACAGTGGTAATGCTAGTTGCATCAGACGCTAACTACAACAGGAGATCTTTCAACAGCCAAGACGTTTGCCTCATGTATCGTAGGGTCTCCGGTTTTAATGTGGTGATTCCTTGACAGTGGTAATGTTAGTAGCGCCAGACACAAACTACAACAGGAGGTCTTTCAACAAACCAGACGTTTATCTTATGTCTCGAGGATGTGATGATTCCTTGACAGAAGTCATATTAGTAGCGCCAGACATAAACTATAACAGGAGGTCTTTTAACAACCCGGATGTGTGTATAGTGTGTTGTAGGGACGCCGGTATTTGTAATAATTCCATTTCAGTGTTAGCAACATCAGAATTGAACTGGGCTCTTGGTGCATCCGTTATAACTTTACTGTACGACATATTATATATTAGTTGACAAATATTGCTAGTTTAAGTGTTTTTGTCTTAAAAGCGATGCTTTGTATTGGCAAAATCTCAAAATTATAACGAATGTAAACTTGAATGAACAATGTGTATTTTACGAATATCTTCTCTTTTTTTGCGGTGTATCAACTATAGAACACTCATGAGTATAACTAATGTTGAACAGAATAGAATGTGAACTGCATAAATATAGTTATAATAGCGGGGTTAACAGTTAGCATACTCCGAAAGTGTAGCCAAAATAACAAAGAGAACACAACAATTACAAAGAAAAAGTGACACAGTGTATCAATTGTCATGGTATGATTTTTGGGGGTTAACATTATATTACATCGTCAGAAACTTTATATATTAGAGCTGGTGTAGAGTAAAAACGGTTGTTAAACAGCAGCTTGTGCACAGGCTTGCTTGACTTTGACCTCTTCGCAGATTCTGAATCCCATTGTGCCGCTATAAGTAATGTAAACTGATATGGCAGTGAATTCAAATCAAGCATTTTTTAAATCTTTTCTAAGAGTAGGCAGTTTATGCCTGTCGTAGCTTATATTTATGACATGTTCCGTAACATCAATGTCAGCGATACGTTGGCTTAACAAGTATAACGAGTTGTACGATTATATGTGACGCTTCCCTGGGCAGAACAACAAGTGATCCCCAACAAATTATTCCCTACTGAATATTATACAATGATTTCGGTTTGTAATGGTGCCATTTATTTTCAACGGAGAATCTAAAATACATAACTTGTTTAAGTTATAAACTACTTCATTCAACATCAATTTACTTACGATATAACGATATATTGTATTATAAAGATATACTGGTTGACAACACTATTCACGACGACATCAATATAAATCGAATTCCTGTTGCATATATTTGACTTATTTGCAAACAGTGCGGTCTGATGTGGAGCTATACGGCGTTATTGCATGTACCACCACTTATTTATAGATTGGACAGTAATGTAAGTGTGGATTGTTTTAACTCCCTATGGCACCTCATAGTATAATTTAGTTCCTTACACGAAAGCTTTCGTAGGGGATTCTTTTCTTTGTGTTGGAATTGTTTCGAGAACCCATCGGAGGCGTAAAAATATATATGACACCATAAAGTTGTTTTATATGGAACCATTAAATGTTATTCCGCTGATTGCCTATAAATGGCATCACATCCCCTGAATATTTTGATGTTTGCTTTTATGTTTATGGACTTGTTTTTCCTAAAAAAAATTAAATAATGAGCAAATGATGTAAACTAAGATGGTACTGCACTAACGGGTATGCTGATCCCTGTCTGCATTGCTCGCAATTATAGTTGAAAGGTGTACATAACATACTTTCGAATATGTCGTTGAAAGTCGTGTTTACTGGGATAAGGGTTAACATATAAACATGGGATACATCTACGAAGGCACTTAATAATCTCATACAAGCGATATATTGATATGAGATTATATGACTTAAAATAATGGGAAAAACATGAATAATGAAATACTTTCACTGTCAACGTGAAAACGTATATATTTGACAAGCGACAAAATTATATAAATTGTTTTGCTGTAGACATTATTCAAATGTCGTGATCTAAAATTAAATTAGTTTACATTTTAATTTTTAGATGAAAACTGCACACAAAACAATTTGTTTGATTATTATGATTAAGTACAATTTAATGTCGATTTCAACAATGCATCAGTCTTATCGCGGCAATCAATTAATCTTTTAATGTGTTACCAGGCTTTCACACAACAGTATTCTATATAACAGTCTTTAAAGCAAATGGCTGTAACCCATGTATGAAAGGCGAATGATGCATGTCACATTAAATTATATCAAACGTCGAAAAGAGCTGGGTTTTGAACTCGCAACCCGCGGATTGACAGTCAACAATGCAAAAAACAGAACTACAGAGGGTCGGCCAAAAATATATCGGATATCAAGGTTTACAGCGTGGATAATAAATGTATATGAGCCACGATTTGCGAAAACCAGTCTTAACCTAATCTTAATTAATGCTCGTATTGCAGTATCCAAGCGAAGGATCACAGTGGATTCTTTTTTACAGAAGATTCGAGGATTCTTCTAATAATAGAACTCATAGTGAAGTGCTAATCCCGTCGGATTATGTTAATATACACGCAGAAAGGTATTCAAACAATTTGCTTTTATCACAAGAGAAATGATTGTATAACACAGTGGCGACCACAGTTGTTAAACTCTGTAAATAAACTCATCTCTCTGCTGCATTTGAGACTGTTTGTTGACATTGTACTCTTTTGAAACTTTCAGACAGTCGTTATGATCTGGTAAACTTAACACACATTTGCATTTTATTGAGGAGAATATTATTGATGAAGACTGCAAAAACTACATTAAGAGTCGTATGCGCGATAAGCAGAGACACGAACCGTTGTCTTCCGCATGCTATTGCAACCATGGTCATACGTCTATTTGAGAGACCTTATCCGTGTATATTTTATGGAGAAACAGTATACCATGCTGGTTTTGAATTTCTTTTTTTCAAAACTTATTTTTAATTCCGACTATTCATTATTTCTGACGACAGACACAATGTTTATTAGTGACATTGTTTTATGGTTTAATAGTCGTTGTGGGAGGGTGACCGGTCACCAGAGAGTAATCGTGGGTGGAGTAACGTTGCTATGATTGATTAGGGCTTAACGCCGTTTCAACAATAAATATGTGCATTGATCTCCACTGGTCTATCAAGAGTCACAGTGTTCTGAGAAACTTCTTATTTCATCGCCACATGTAAACGCATTTTCACGCATATGAAGCAGGCAAAATTTGAAAATGTTGTGAGAAAAGGAGAAATTCCTCAAAGCAAGCAATGTCTACTTATGCCACAATGTGTACAGCTTTTTTTCAATTAATTATTGTTTCATTTATAGAGCGTTTCCATACTTTTGCCTAGATTTTTTCAAAGTCATATGTGGCTTATGTATATGTGTGTCGGAAAGAGTTAACGTATACTTTAGCAGCGCTTTATGAAAACCAAGCATTAGTAATTTAATGTTCGTCTAAAGTTTTTGAAGTCAAATAAACCTGCACACAAAGCACGTGCGAGCAGTGCCGATGTAAATCAATGTGAGAATCCGCATATCCGACTGGTCGATCAAGAGTCAGAGAGGTTTCTTAGAAACTTCTAAACCATTTCCAACATGTAGAAGAATGTTCATGCATTTGAAGTAGACGACATTATGACACAAATTTACTCGCATGCAATTACCTGGAAATCGCAGAAGAGGCCTAGATATGTTAAATCCCGGGAAAACAATTTAAAAACTAGACATCCTAACATACCACTTAATTTCGATGTTATTTTGATGGAAGATATGCAACAACTTTCTACAAGTGTAATAAGTTCTCAAACTAATTGAACATAATACGAACTTCGTAACTAGAAAATTGACATTCGGCGGGTTGAAAATAATATCAAATTTTATCAAAGACAAGAGTGGTCTTTACTGTTATCGAGAGGCTTACATTGGGGCTGTAATGCAAACCAGGTGCTCCTTATTTTACTTGTTAACGATTGATTGATTGTATTAAGTATGTCTATATTTACAATGAGTCGATATAACAGAATCACATACACCAATTATTCGTACAGATCAAATAACAACAGCACATATTCGCTGTGGTGATTGCTATGAAGGTAATATGAACGTAAATTTGCGTAAAACTGATGAGGCTACAGTTCAAGATTGTTTTAGTCAAATTATGCCTCTGTAGGAATAAACTACATGACGAAAGACAGTGACCGCTCTCGTGAGACTTTACGGTAGTATAGGCGTCACTGTACACTGATGGGTTAAGACCCCAAAACGATTGACGTGACTTATTCTAGAATGATATTAGTGATTCTAAGTAATGGCATCAAATCAGGATTAATTGAGTCAGTCTAAACAAAAGGGTTCAAGTTTTCATAAAAGTCACCAGAAGCCTAAGAACATTTATTTTTGTATATTGCGAAAAGTGTTGATCTAGATTTGTATAAACTGACAACAGGCTGGTCTTCTCTTATACTGAATATAAAAACCAAATTGTACATTTTTTCTATGGACGGTCAAACATACATGATGGGTGTTTTGGTCAAAGATCATCACCAAATGTCTTTAAACAGTTAAAGCTATATGTGTATTGATTGTGCGTTGTTTAACGCCTCGTTCAACAGTTTCACCAAGTATTGGCACGCCGTGTCC
This sequence comes from Serripes groenlandicus, assembly GCA_031761405.1. Classification (NCBI taxonomy): domain Eukaryota; kingdom Metazoa; phylum Mollusca; class Bivalvia; order Cardiida; family Cardiidae; genus Serripes; species Serripes groenlandicus. The sequence continues at coordinate 86,569 of JASEVX010000492.1, read as the reverse complement.
TTGGTAAGTTATTCTGTTCCATTTAATCTGACGAACGTGTTTCAGTCATAATCCTCACACCACAGTCCTCTGTGCCCAATGACCTATTACAAACATTACCAAAGTCTATTTTTGAGACTGTACGTATGCAAAAGCTCTGAGTCTTTCATTTTCCAAAAATACAACAAGTCCCTTAATCAAATGATGCGACAAATATACAATATGAATAATGAGTTCCTGTTGAAGTAATTTTGGCTAACGCAATGATAAAACAAAAGAAGAGGTAGTTACCATTACACTTTAGAAAGATAAACACAATGATTTTAACTATAAAAACACATCATCTTTGATGATAAGTAAACTCACATTCGCCTATGTATAACAGGGTGTTGAATTATTTCTTATTTTCATCTACAAATCTTTTCTCACATACCAGACGCTTATTGTGCATCTGTATCAGATGCCGATTGATTAAATAACTGCAACAGAATACATATTATAACAATCTGATGTGTTCTACTTAGTTCAAATGTAAGAATTATACGTATATATATTTTTAAATAGTTTAATTATTTTTCGAGATACATTCATATTCGTAAACTGCATTTTAGTCGATAGAATTGAACACCGGATTATAAAGGTCCAATGAGTCCCTTGTATTTATGATCACCAAAATGAGCAGTTTCCCTTTCGACACTATATTTATATGTTCATTCAATACTTATACTTTCATTTGCATAAATTGTCCATATGTCTGACCAATTGTTTTCACAATTGTCTGAAATAAATTTGCTGTATGTGGGAAAGGGCTAACAGTTCATGGAATGTTCAATAAAACAGACTTCTCTTACATGTTTTTGCCTGTTGATTGATTGTGATTCAACGCCGTTATTGACACCGAGGAATGTGTTTCCTGTCTTTCTCACAACATTCACCGCATGGACTGTTAGCCCATTGATGGAAGACGATTGACGCTTGTCACAGAGAATTTTGTCAAACGTCGGAAAGAATGTTGGCCGAGCTAGAGTTCGAACTCACAATCCCTGGATTGACAGCCCGAATTGTCAACCGACTGAGCTACTGGAGTTTTTGACTGCCATGGCTGAACTAATTATTCCGTGTAAACAGCTTTTATTTAGTCCAAATATCGTGTTGGTATTTTTGGTTTATAAAACTCTAGGTGAGATTGTGCTTATATACAGGTTCGTAGTAAGCTTCAGAGTTCGCATGATCCATTTACGCTTTCCGTCATATATACCCTTTCTGACGCCTCTGCAGGAGACTGCTTTTTGATTGCGATAAATCAAGGGAAAAAGAGAAAGGGTTCTACACGTTCTTATTTCCTTCGTCCTGACTAACTCCCCTCGATTTTCTGTCAATAGACGAGTCGAGTCTACTGTCCTATCGAATTTCTTCAGAGAAAAAAAAAAAATATTAGATTAACCCTCTTCCTCATATAAACGCATTCTGACGCCTCTACTGTAGACAGCCTTTTGAAAACATAATGACAAAAACAGAAATTGCTCAAAACGAGCACAATGTATTGCCACAATGTATTCCACTTTTAGTCAAAGTCGTCTGCTTCAGAATTGTCGTATGAGGCAAATGGTTTACGTTTAATGTATCGTAATTATGTTGATATCTTGTATGCCTTTTTAAACTGTAGTTCAGTTATTTCTTTGTAAATATGTTATAGAAGTATAAAAGCGATTCTAAGAAATGGCATTAACAAATCAGGAATAATTGTTTCAGTCCAAATAAAAGGGTACGAGTTTTCATAAAAAAAAAACCTCACCAGAAGCATAAGAAAATTCATTTTGGTAATCTGCGAAAAGTGATGATCTAGATTTGAATCAACGGACAAGATGCTGGTCTAGTCTTTTACCGATTACAAAAGTCAAATTGTACATGTTTTGTATGGACGGTTCAACATGATGGGTGTTTCGATCAAAGGTCATTGCTAAATGTCTAAATGAATAGTGCAGGTTATATGTGTATTGATTGTGCGGAGTTTAAGGCCGCTTTCAATATAATTCCCCAGTCTTATCACGTCGTTTCCAGAGTTTTTCTATTTCATTTAACCTAATACCTGTGTTTCAGTCGTCATGATAACCCTACAGTCCTGTCTGACCTATTACTTTTTACAACCAATTCCAGAGTATTTTTTCGGTATTCTATGTGTGAGACTGTACGTATGCAAAAGCTCGGTGTCTTCCATTTTTCAAAAATAACAACCAGTCCCTTAATCAAATGACGCAACAAATATACAATATGAATAATGAGATTCTGTTGAAGTAATTTTGGCTAATGCTATGAGAAAACAACAGAAGGGGCAATTAACATTACACTTGAGAAGATAGATACAAAGATTTTAACTATAAACACATATCATCTTTGATCATAAGTAAACTCGCTTTCGCCTATTTATTATGAACAGGGTGTTGCATTATTTCCAATTTTCATCTACAAATCTTTCCCAGATACCAGACGCTTTTTGTGCATCTGTATCAGATACCGTTTGAATAAAAAAAATGCAACAAAAGAAATATTGTGACAATGATTAGTTCTCAATTCATCTGATTTTTTCTGCTCAGTTCAAATGTAAGAATTACATTTATATATTATTTTAAAAATAGTTTACTTATTTTTCTAAATACTTTCGAATTTGTAAACTGCATATTCGTCGTAAGGGGACAATGGATTTCAAATGTAAACGAAATATCTTAAAATCACTTCCTTATAAGGGACCAATGAGCTTTTTGTATTTATGGTCAACAAGATGAGCAGTTTCCCTTTCGACACAATGTTTATAGGTTCATTCAATAAGTATACTTTCATTTGTATAAACTTTTCATATTTCTGATCAAATGTTTTCAAAATTGTCTGAAATAAATTTGCTGTATGTGGGAAAGGTCTAACGTTCCATGAAATGTTCAACGAAAATGACTACTCTAACATGTTTTTGCCTGTTGATTTGTTGTCGTTCAACACCGTTTTCAACAATATTTCAGTTATATCACGGCGACCTGTTCACCTACCCATGTGTTTCCAGGCTTTCTCACACCAGCACTCTACATACCAACCATTTCATTCAACTTGCTGCTTTTCCACATAGACTGAACGCTTCTTGATGGAAGACGAATGACGCTTGTCGCTTGTCGAACTGAATTATTTCAACCGTCGGAAAGAATGTTAGCCTAGCTGGAATTTGAAATCACAACCTCTAAATTGAGTGACCGCGTCGTTGCCGACTGCAATACCGGTGCTGAGCCAAAATGGCGAAACAATACGTGGGCGGTGTAAAGCATTCTTCAAACTTATAAAATGAATCCTTCACACAGCACGGTAAGTAGGTAATTAAATACTTTGAAATTTGAAACACAATCTGTGTTAACATTTATCATACTTTAGGTGAATTAATAAACACCGTTTTACCGATGCCCTGAGAGAATCAACCTTAACGTAATTATTTATCGTGAGGACAAAGTTATTTATGATCATCTAATAAGAGAAGGATTCAAATGCACACTGGTTAACAGAAGTTTCTTGACCCCTTCTATGAGTAAATAGTTTATATAATTGTCAATGTCTCTGTCAATCACACAAACACACGCACTCTCATATACTCTCTCATCCATACATTATCCCCTTCTCTAATGAGTATGAAGCTACAATTAGTAAAGGATAGCGATCATCTAATATAAACAATGTTTGCAAATCTCGTACGGTTTGTTTACGGGGCGAGCGCCGCTCATTTGCGCTTGCCGTAATGCAAGACATAAACATACATTTGCAAGTAGTATAGTTCAAGACTAGAATCGCCGTGCATTCTTATTGTTTGCTGATTTACGCCGCTTTTCTTTGTTATATCACGGCGTATTCTTGATAAGTAACCAGTTATTTTGGTCCATTTATCCTGTCCCAAGCCAGGCAGACGTAATGCTAACCCCACAACCCTTAGCGCCAAGGAGGGCAGTCTGTATTTAGACATCGTTTTTTGGCTACACATAACTAAATAAATATAGAAATTAATCTCACAAATTCGTAATAATCCTGTCCATGGGAGAGTTTACAAGTTGCCTTTTGTGAACAGTGTATATTAAGATCCGCCTATCCATCCGGAAAGTCTGCTCAAGGTCTACACAGTTTAAATACTAATTACCTAAGTATTTTTGAAGCCTCTGTTAGCTCATATAAATTCTGATAATATTTGACAGAAGGACATACCGATCTGATCATACGCTATTCATGAATGCCAACTAGTTCGTCTTCGATAAATTCATTCGAAATAATTTATTAAACAATGGTGGTTATACAAATTGCGGGAATTCACCGCCTTACCAGTTAGATATAAATGACAAATGAATAAGTTGTACCACCCTTTCGTATCTATAACAGGAATTCAGCTTGACAAGAGTTAAAAATATAGTTGTATATCATCTTGATATAAAGGACAGAGACAAGTACACTGTAATGGGTGTAATTTAACCATCCAGACGGTCTCGTAATGGTGTATTTCCGGACAATTATCGTGTTGTTATGTTGCAATCATAAAGAATTGTCTGCAGCTAATGACCACTTAACGACATATGAGAGAACATTATCAGTATCGTGAGATGATTTCAAACCGACGCTTTGTTTCCTAACAGCATCTCGAACATAGCTCTAGACACGCGGCTTACATCAAGACCAAACAATCATAAAATGTTACGGTACTCAATATAGACGTCTTATGTGTGTGTTTAAGAACCAACAATATAATACCAGATACGTACATTTAGAACATATTTGCAGATTGAAAATAAGTTTAATCTTCCATACATAGACATCTGGTATCCCTTTCCCAGATACATGCGCCTTTTGTCTCATCTTCCCCAGACGTCTTTTGACAAACATCGTGACAAGTGTAAATCTTTCCCTTGATGAAAACTTACCCATTTTGCCACTATTTTCAATTTAGTTTAAAATTATTCTTATATTTAAAGAGATGTTTTCCAAGTTCTCTATTATATTTTTTCGTATGTAGGAAAGGGTTAAATCTTGTTTTAGTTGTTCTCTTACAGATTTTATACTGATTCCCCAATTGACTGATAACAGAGATAGTTAACGCTCTATATAAGTCACGCCACAGGACAATTGGCCTTCAGAAATAAGAGAACAGCATGGACAATGATCAGGCTATACTACCCTGCCGATTTGGATAAGATTGTATGAATGAGCTGATATAGCTTTATCCGCGTTCGTTACAAATGTCACGTGAATGGATTTTGAGGAGCTGGACTCTGTTACACATGTGTATAAGAGAGACGCTCCGCAAAAAAAAACTACTGTAAGGTATTTACCAGTGCATGAACGCAGTTTAATCTGACCTTACCATATTAGTCAAATCAGGGTTTTTTCAAGATACTTTTATAAAGTTTGAATGCACAGACAGTTCTGTTTCCACACGCTTTAAACTTACATCAATGTTTTCAAGATAATTTTATAAAGCATGAATGCACAGACAGTTCTGTTTCCACACGCTTTAAACTTACATCAATGTTTTCAAGATAATTTTATAAAGCATGAATGCACAGACAGTTCTTCCACACGCGTTAACCTTACATCGATTTTATAAAGCATGAATGCACAGACATTTCTGTTTCCATACGCGTTAAACTTACATCAATGTTTTCAAGATACGTTTATAAAGCATGAATGCACAGACATTTCTGTTTCCACACGCGTTAAACTTACATCAATGTTTTCAAGATACGTTTATAAAACATGAATGCACATACATTTCTGTTTCCATACGCGTTAAACTTACATCAATGTTTTCAAGATACGTTTATAAAGCATGAATGCACAGACAGTTCTTCCACACGCGTTAACCTTACATCGATTTTATAAAGCATTAATGCACAGACAGTTCTTCCACACGCGTTAACCTTACATCGATTTTATAAAGCATGAATGCACAGACATTTCTGTTTCCATACGCGTAAAACTTACATCAATGTTTTCAAGATAATTTTATAAAGCATGAATGCACAGACAGTTCTGTTTCCACACGCGTTAAACTTACATCAATGTTTTCAAGATACGTTTATAAAGCATGAATGCACAGACAGTTCTGTTTCCACACGCGTTAAACTTACATCAATGTTTTCAAGATACGTTTATAAAGCATGAATGCACAGACAGTTCTGTTTCCACACGCTTTAAACTTACATCAATGTTTTCAAGATACGTTTATAAAGCATGAATGCACAGACAGTTCTGTTTCCACACGCTTTAAACTTACATCAATGTTTTCAAGATAATTTTATAAAGCATGAATGCACAGACAGTTCTTCCACACGCGTTAACCTTACATCGATTTTATAAAGCATGAATGCACAGACATTTCTGTTTCCACATCGAGTGCTTGGCGAGCTCGGCGAGCGTTCGACAAAACCTGCAATTTGATTGCAATTTGATTGGTTGCTTCGACTAGCTCGATGTGTTAGGACTTAGTGAAAACGTCCACATGCAGTTATATTGTGTTATAATGCGGACACTTTAAATCAACCCCTTTGCCCGATGCGTCCTAAATGCTTTTCAAATGATGCATATTAAACACCCGAAACGAACCACTTTTCAAGACAGCTCACGTGTGGTTTATATATTATCATCGGCAATAGCTCAACGAGATCGTTTATATAATGCAAAATTTCCTCTCCAAATTGAAGAGTATTCATTGTTGATGGAGTTATGACGTAAGTTATTATTATAGTCGCTAAACACTGTGAAATGTCTGCCAAACCAAATCATACGCCTACATGCACATAGGTGTTTACTATTCGATATCCGGGCGTTCCTCGACGGTTTTTCGAAATGCGTGCACGTGTTATTTAACACTTTTCAAAATAAAACAATTCTGCAGCCGACGACTTTTGAATCATATGGAGATAAACTAGTAAAATATCTTACCACAATGTTTTGAAAATGTGTCGGCTGCAGGGACGTTAGAAAGCATATGTGTGTGAGGGAAAGGGTTAAGTAGCGTCTGCAATAGTACTTTTCTATTTAAACACTGATCACCGGAAAACTGCGCTGTTCTGATTGTCTAAATGTACTTCTTTACTCTACAACATTGAATTCATCCTGACCTTTATGCAAAACAGGCAACTTATAATGACGTGTATGTATCTTTATTATAAGGTATCGAACGTGTTTAGTAATATAAAAAGTCACACTTATTAAAATGTAACTTCATAATAATTATATAGCTCTGTACAAGGTAGGGGTAACCCTTTTCAAAATACAACATATCTGCAGAGGACTGTAATACACATCTTGGAAAAGTATTGCAAAACAATATTGTTGTTCTACCCTTATCGTATGGCTAATGCCAAATTAAACAAGGGTCTTGCAAGGGTTCAATATCTATAGTCGCATTTTGCTATACGCACATTACTTGTTATTAAATGGCAAGTACTGTACTTTAGCGGTATATACTTATTCGCAATTAAATGATAGTTAAAACCAATTTGCGTAGATATGCGAGTGGGATGCTTCCGGCATATACCTTATACATTCAGTGCGTTTCTGAGATGTGGCAGTTCGTTTACCACTATGCATTAGGCTTGTTTAGACATTCTACTTATTACAACTTGGAAACTCATATTTGGCTTCTTGCTGTAACGTTATTATATCACACATGGATACGCATTGGGATTTTTAATGTCACCGGGAAACAGTTTTGATAACGGCGTTAAACTCCAATCAATCGATGCACACAATATACAAAAAAGCTATTCATGCTTTTCTTAAATACGTAAAAGAAACGGCCAAAACATATTGGAAATGAAAGAGTTATTTCCTATGATACATTGGGTGGCAGCCTTACCACGATACATCATACTACATATTGGAAACGGACAAACAATTTCCGATGATACATTGGGTGGCAGCCTAACAACCATATACACTTACAACCATACAACCTTACAACCATGCAACCATACAACCATACAACATTACAACCATACAGCCATACAACATAACAACCATACAACCTTACAAACTTACAACCTTACAACCATATAACCATACAACCTTACAATCATACATGCTTACAACCATTACACCTTACAACCATACAACCTTACAAAACTTACAACCATACAACCATACAAACTTACAACCATACAACTATAAAACCTTACAACCATAAAACCATACAACCTTACAACAATAAAACCTTACAACCTTAAAACCATACACCCATACCACCATACAACCGTACAACATAAAACCCTACACCCATACCACCATAAAACCGTACAACATAAAACCCTACACCCATACCACCATAAAACCATACAACATAAAACCCTACACCCATACCACCATAAAACCATACAACATAAAACCCTACACCCATACCACCATAAAACCATACAACATAAAACCCTACACCCATACCACCATAAAACCATACAACATAAAACCCTACACCCATACCACCATAAAACCATACAACATAAAACCCTACACCCATACCACCATAAAACCATACAACATAAAACCCTACACCCATACCACCATAAAACCATACAACATAAAACCCTACACCCATACCACCATAAAACCATACAACATAAAACCCTACACCCATACCACCATAAAACCATACAACATAAAACCCTACACCCATACCACCATAAAACCATACAACATAAAACCCTACACCCATACCACCATAAAACCATACAACATAAAACCCTACACCCATACCACCATAAAACCATACAACATAAAACCCTTAGGCCTACACCCATACCACCATAAAACCATACAACATAAAACCCTACACCCATACCACCATAAAACCATACAACATAAAACCCTACACCCATACCACCATAAAACCGTACAACCATAAAACCTTAAAATCATAAAACCTTACAACCATAACACCGTACAACCTTATAACCATACAACCATACAGCCATACAACCTTACAACGATAGAACCTTACAACCATAAAACCTGACAAATATACAACCTTACAACCATACAACCATACAACCTTACAACCTTACAACCATACATACATACACCCATACACCCATACACCCATACACCCATACAACCATACAACCATACAACCATACAACCATACAACATTAGAACCATACCTACATACAACCATACATCCATACAACCATACAACCTTACAACCTTACAACCATACAACCTTACAACCATACAATCATACAACCATACTACAATACTTATCTGATCATCTCTTAAACATCATCCGTCATACAAGAAATCCGCTGGAGACGACTTATCTAGGCGAAATCACGGAATATCTCTAAAAGTAAAAGTCTAATTACATGAGCATAAAATTGAAAATATTGTAGCAAAAGGAGATGTTGCTGATAATGAGCTCCATTTGAGAATGATTTACCTTTGCCACAAAGTATTCAACATTTGTATGTTGCAGAAGCGTCAATTTGCGTTTTCAATATGGGAAAGGGTTACTCTGTGTTATGACATGGACGAGAGATCTAGTCTCGGTTAATTTTAATATACTGATTAATTGGATTGAATCGTCAAAGTAAAAAGATACCGAAATGCAACAAAGCCTTGTCTAGAGACTGATGTCGAGAGATAGGATACGTGGATATAATTTGTCAAATGAATTGCCATATCAGATTAGAATGTAACGTGTGAAAAACTAACGCCTTACGAAAACCTATCTTCTAAAATTCCATTCGGATCTGTAAATATGGGAACATTTTCAATTGCCATGTGCAAGTAAGATTATTAGATATATTTGTTAAACGTGTGGTAAAAGGAAAAGTGCTTATTGTGAGTAATTTCTCCTTGTCGAAATGTTTTGTAATATATAGTTTGTTACAATATGTGTCAGAATTCGTCTGCATATGGGAACAGGTTTAATAATAAGATTGGACTTTACACTACACTATAGGTGACTTTCTCGGTATATACCTGAAATGTTTCGAGTTATCTATTTGGAAGGAATCAATTAAACTAACCTGAGGCAAACGCCTGCATTGCATCAGATAGGCTGGTTGCATGATGCAACCACATAACAGTTTTAATCCGAAATTATATATCTTTGATAACCACGAAACCGTTGATGAAAGCCGTTTTTATGTGGTGTAATTTTATTTTCTCGGAGCGCCTCTGGGAGTCCTAAGCCAATATGACAGTAAGGACAGAACAGAACAGTACAGAAGATTTAGTTGACATTAAGTATTCCAGCTTATAGTCACATGCACACGTTTACAGTTAGTCGATTTCTTTGTGTGTTTAAATTGTGTTTAAAGTTAAACAGCGGTATAACAATCCTAACGTTGAAATTCGGTATAACATTCCTAGCGTTGAATACCGGTATAACATGCATAACGTTGAGCACCGGTATAACAATCCTAACGTTGAACACCGGTAAAACAATCCTAACGTTTACCTACGGTGTAACAATCCTAACTTTGAACACTGGTATATCAATATAACGTTGAACACTGGTATAATAATACTATCGTTGAACATCGGTATATCAGTCCTAACTTGGAACACCGGTATAACAGTCCTAACGTTGAACACCGGTATGATAATCATAACATTGAAAACCCGTATACAAATCCTAACGTGGAACACCCGTAAAATAATCATAGCGTTGAACACCGGTATATCAATCCTAACTTTGAACACCGGTTTAATTGTTCTAACGTTGGACACCAGTGTAACAATCCTAACGTTGAACACCGGTATAATAATCATAACGTTGAACACCGGTATAATAATCCTAACGTTGAACACCGGTATAATAATCATAAAGTTGAACACCCGTATAATAATCATAACGCTGAACACCGGTATAACAATCCTTATGTTGAACACCCGTAGAATAATCATAACATTGAACACCCGTATAACAGTCCTAGCACTGAACACCGATATAACAATCCTAATGTTGAACACCGGTATAACATTCATAACGTTGAACACCGGTATAACAATCCTAACGTTAAACTCCGGTATAACAATCCTCCTTACGTTGAACACCAGTATAACAATCTTAACATTGAACATCGGTATAATAATCATAACGTTGAATACTGATATAACAATCCTAGCGTTGAATACCGATATAACAGTCCTAACGATCAACAACCGTATGACAATCCTAACGTTGAACACCGGTATAACAATCCTAGCTTTGAACACAGGTATAACAATCCAAATATCTTGTGTTTGATCCATGTTCAGGTAGGATCAAGTTTGTAGTGTCGTGTTTCGGCCATTTTACCGGTTTTTCAATGAGCGTTGCCAGGGTACATACCCTATTCTATACTAAAGATGTGTAACACCTGTATCAGAGATTGGTTTTCTGACTCTCTGATATAACTGAAATAAAGCTGAAAACGTAAACGTCTTATTAAACAAGCTACAAACAAACATGTATACATTGAAGGTAACACACTGATTGCCTCCGATGGGTTTAAAAATCAATGTGGAAGATATAGATGTGTCAGAACGCTAGGAAACACACGTTCGGTTATCTTACTTACGCGATATAACTGAACAACACTTGACATCGCCGTTAAACTTCAATCAACGAATTAAAACAAGAACAGTCGTTTCTCGCGTGTCATGGCTCTGATAACTGCGAATATGAGTTTTTGCGTGACATAATTAAAGGTCACGATAGTTAATATAAAATTGCTGTCATTATACATCTGTTATTACAGATTTCCGGAGACAAATAACGATTGTTTTACGTGTTAATCGTATCAATTGTCTGTGGACTTTTTGCACTTAAACAGTTGGAAGATTAGTTTGAAGATGTGTCATATGATAAAGGGTCTTCGGGCATCCACATACAGGAATCCGATATGAGGCTGGATGTACCGGGTTCGATCTCAGCTCATGGCAGTCAAGATGCAGTAAAAGGAAAAGTGCTTATTGTGAGTAATTTCTCCTTCTCGAAATGTTTTGTAATATGTAGTTTGTTACAATATGTGTCAGCTCATGGCAGTCAAGATGCAGTACCCTTGGACAAGGTACATTACCTTGACTAGTACTGGTTTGTCACAGGGGGATCATACACAAGTGGATATAGATAAATATTAGGATTACTTATAGAAATGAACAGAGAGATCATACAAAGACGGATATAGATAAATATTATGATGACTTATAGAAATGTACAGGGCTGAGAATCACATCATATTTCCCAAAAGGGAATATGTTTCGTTGGAAGGTATCACTATATTGTCTTAATAATTAAAATCTTAAATGCGACTTTACCTCTACTATTTAAGTACAATGAAACAGAATTTTTACCGCATTCTGAATATTTATTTCGTGGTCTATATTATAAGAAACAATAAGCAATTACTACCTTTGACACACTGTTGCCTTCACTGTTACAAATTTAACTCATCAAAGTTTCCATATTTTTCTTAAATGTTTCCAAAATATCTTCTACTACAGATATATTTTATTTGGGAATAATCTTAAAGTGACATACGTTACCGTATAAGTAAGTGTTAATTAAAGTCGCATACAATAAATACAACAAAATACTAAGCTTTTTATTGCAATTATGTACATACAATACAAATAATCGTAATAAGGGTAAATACCACCTACAGTTTATGTGATAACTATAGGGTTTTCCAATCGAGAGGGACGCTTAATGGCAGATTTCCTGAAATCATGATGATGTTCTTATAAACCTAAACATTGCCTCCCATCAATGGCTGTTAAACGTGGACATATAGGATCTGATTTTTTGCTGTCAGAAAATAGTCCCGACATGTAGTTACTTAATAAACTGTTAACTAATCACACACACAAATATATTTATGACCGATAATGGTTCCTTTATATGTACCTCGTCCATCTATAGTGACGTTCGTGTTTACCGGATACACGTTCTCAGCCTTTAGCAAACATTCGCGGATGAGTACAAAAATAGCTATTCGGTCATGTTATATTACACACGTGACATATAAAGAAATACGTATTGAGTATATTAGATAATTATTGTCATGTGATAAACTTATTTTCTTTATTTAATAAAGTATAAGAACACATGCAACTAACGTCTGCGATGGATGAATACTATTATATCAAGAGACTAAAACATCCGGCTAATATCTGACACTGTTCACCAATCAGTTATAGGGCTTTCAAGAAACATTTATTAATGATTTTCCTCCATTTGAAAACGAAACCGTGCATATACAGACAACCGTTTATGTATATTGTAATAATAATAATTGCATTTTGTGTTCCACTGTTCAACTATTGATTCGAAATGGGATAATCAGCAGGTATTAATATTGTGACATCGTAACAATCAGGTATCGGTCGAATTCAGGTGATATTGGTCTCCGAATTTAAAGGTCGGTTTTATAACATTAAAATCATTATAATGAGTGAAAATCTGAAATTGATTTTACATGATTGTAACGTTGCACAACACGTATCTCACATAATTTGGATATCTATCAGCTTAAACATCAAATCAAATCAGTGGGCGGTGTATCTTCTAAGACTTTAGTTTGATTCTATCACAACATTGGTACCCATCCTTCGTACTTTAACTTGCTACAAAAATGTATATGTGGTGTAATGGTTAGCACGTTTTTCTCGAGACCAGGGTTCGATCCAAGTTGGGTCATACCAAAGACTTTGTAAATGGTAATAGTTGCTTCCCCGATTGGCGTTCAGAGTATTGGGGATATCATTACGAAGGATGCACTTGTATATAATGAATAGTCGTACCAGCAGAGGTGGTAGTTTACCAGATAAAACGCTTGATATGACTAAATACTAGTGAAAGCAGAGTTAATTCCAATGTATTATCGAAATAACTTCCATGGAATGAAAAGAAAAGTGTACTGGTTTAACGGGTGGCGAAACAGTCTGCTCTGATTCTATTCTCTTCAACAATTAGTCATAGAATGTTTCAGTTTATTGATTGATTAATAAATAAATAAATTAATTAATTGGGGATTCATGCCGTTTTCATAATTTCTTCAGTCGTATCACGGCGAACCATTCACCTACTCATGTGTTTTTCTGACTATCTCACACCAGTTCTTCACAACACAGAATGTCCAAGCAACCTGCTCCTTTTCTACATAGCGGACTACTAGACAATTTTTGGAAGACGAATGACGCTTGTCATTAAGAAACTGTAAGATAGAATATATTTGGATCATCTACATGACTGCGCAGACATTTGTTTACAAGACGTGTAGTTAATAATTACGTTAAGGTTTGTTTTCCTGGAGCACCGTGCAACATATTCCTCCACAAATATGATAAACCAGTATTGAAATGATTGGTCACATCAACCGCTATAAATCGTATTGGTTTTACAAATTGCTTCTAGTTGCAGTATTGGACGTAGAGATGAAGTTGTCTGTCTTACATTACATAGCATCGTGAGTGGTTACATATCCAATAGTGATATTGTTATTTTTATGGATTTATTTAGTACGTATTTACTTGGATGGTGTCTGATTTATTTTCCATTAAAGAGCATCGAAGTTAACCATTTTCTTGAAAGTGGACACGCTTAAACGTATCTTTAGCAGATGATTTAAGCAAACAGTGCGGCAATATCATTATCATTTTTTATGACGAGCAAGTTCTCTTTTTACATATTTTATATCAACTTATATTCTTTTATCATATTGTCGTTTATAGATATTTATTTTTTTAATATATATTTACCTTGTTTCAAAAGTCGTCCATGGAAAACAATGTTGTAAAATAACTGTTTTCTTATGATTAGCAACTGTTTATTTATAACGATGTATCCATTGATATGTAATAGTTATATTCATATTGATATATTTTGTATAACACATTTGCCAGGACAGATTTTAATTTCTTCTGGTCATGATACATTATATGTTGGAAAGTGTTGTAGCATTCGACAGTTCGACAGTGCTCTCTTGTTATTTTGGTAGTAATGGCTGGCCTCCTTGACGCTCAGAGTTGCGGGGTTAGCATTACGACGGACTGGTTAGTGTCATAATGCATGGACCAGTATTACTGGTAAGTTACACAGGAACGCCGGGATATAGTTGAACATTGTTGAAAGCAGCTTTAAACACCAAACAATCAATTCATCCATCAATCTCTGGTTACTTATATGGATTCGTTAAGAGATTAATTGTCTTTAAATATTTTCACATTTAACCAATTGAAAACATGTAGACATGTCGTTCCAATCCCGCACTGTCATTCTAATCCCGCTAAGTCATTCCAATCTCGCTCTGTCATTAAAATTCCGCTCTGTCATTCCAATCCCGCTCGGTCATTCCTTCTTTCCGTTGATTGATGACAGTAATTGTGACTATCACCAATAGCATATATGAATGTAGGGAAGGCAGGCAGTTAGTTGGGAAGAATGTGTTGTGAGACTAGATAGTCTATATGTATGTAAGAAGGTAGCCAGTTAGCTGGAAAGAATGTTGTGTGGAGTATTGGGTCGTTAAATCAACGATAAACAAATTAGACGAACTGGCCGCCGTTATATAACTGACATACCAATACACACCGGTGTTCAACTATTATCTATCACTTTCATTTTCTATGAAGTTGATCAAAACTTCTATTCAAGTTTCTCATTATATAATGTACTAGGCGACCTTTATACACTTGCGCACCATTTTATATTATCGTGATTAGCCTGGTTGGGACTTGATACAGACCTCTGAAAATTGTCACTGATTTATTGTCGAAACTTCAAAACCAATCAACGAAAGCGTATAATTATTAAATTTGTTAAACATTTAATAGATCAAACACTGCTGTGTTTTGTTTTTCATAGGCAACAGTTATAATAGTTCAATTTCACTTCAACATATTGCCTAATGGCAAAAGTAGAGTAAAATCCAGTTAGAAAATCCTATACAAGTTCATTACTCAAATTATTCGATGGAATTAGTAATAGATTATTTAATTTGATTTATTTATTAACTTGTTTGTTTATATTTATTTATGTGAACATAAAAACACCCCATGGTAATGCCGATTGTATATGGTGATATCATTTAATTAAATATATAGTGCCCCTTTAGATGTTTTAAGTGGAGCACTTCTTATTCGTTCCATTAACAGAACAAAATATCACTGATAAAACATAACTTGGATAAAGAGACCTTCATAACTGTGCGAACAATATCTGCATGTGTCTCTGTATCTTACCTATTTTCCTGTGGCTTGGGTATGCTATATATATAACAGCTACAGTCTGACCCATGTTTGAGCGGGTAATAGGTCCGGACTTTTGGAGTCTGTGCAACTTTTGAACTCCAGCAGGTTGGGTTCGGATATTTCTCTCTTGATATGTAAAGGTTTGGGACCAATACCATGGTTCCTGTCCATCGCAATATGACTTTAGCTGTTGAAAGCGGTCTGAAATCCCAAAACAAACAAACTTACCTATGTCCTGCTTAATCGGGAAAACATCACTTAAGCCTATTTTCGAAAATAAACTATACAATGTAAGTTGATTGTTAACACCATTAACCCTCATATAGACGCTTTTAGACGCCTCAGTACATCCTACTTTTGAAATCATTGTGACAAAATAATTTTTTCAAATAGTACTGACATGCGAGGGCCAGGAAACAAATGGTTATATGGTGTCAGTTGTTTGCCGTTATATCAATGTAAAAACGGTCTTAAACTTAAATCATTCAATGAAACAAACATTAAAATGATTTTTTGCGACGTGACCCATTTGTTTTTAATCAGGCTAAAAGATAATAATAAATGAAGTTCTCATATATAAGCCCTTCCATGGGAAAATGTGCAAGTCGGCATTTATGAACAGTGTAGGCTCAGGTCAGCATGTCCATCTGTTCTGTCAAATCATAAATTACACAAGTTAAAAGAGGCTTATAACGCGTGCATGTACTATTTAAAACAGTTTATAGTTATATTCATCAGGCTGGGATCTGGTTCTACGTTTACCTTTTTTCCATGAACGGGTTATTTCATTTCTCTTAGTAACTTTTCTTTTACGAGTATTATCAGCGTGGGTTTTCATTTATCGTATTAGCGTTATCCCGCTTTCTTTCTGCAACAGGAAAATTCCCGCAGTAGCTTTCGAACAAGCCCAATAGCAAGCTTATTAGTGATAACACAAATACTTAGTCTTAGTCTTAGTCTCAGTGTGACGGATTTGCAACTAAAATTCGTGAACATTTACAAATTAAATTTGTAAACCAAGGGTAAATGCAGGAATATGCATTCTAATATCGGTCCTGATTGTTGACTCAATTTAAGTGTAACAAGAACGATGAACGCAGTTAAAAACTATATCTAACGGAACAATGTTAAACAGGAGAGAACTATTATACTTTCATCCGTTAAGAATCTATTTAACCTCGATTAAGTTTTGTATTTGGATGAATGTTACGGGTCGCTTTTACAAGAACTAAAGGTTTTTAATATACAAAGACTTGTTATTGTTTTATCATCGTTTTCAACAAAATATAAGTATTACCATGGCTACCAGAGTTTATTCTGTTTTAGTTATTATAGGTGTTTAATACGCATGTAGTGAACCTAATTATCATGTGAAACTGGATAACTGTTGTGTTTTGTCATTACTGTACACTTGCTGTTTCTTGCAACTATGTACTTTAATTATTCCTCATCGAAATAAACTACTAAACGTAAATGTTTGACCCTGACATGTCAAATGTCATACATTCTTCACTAGCTCAATTTCAAGTCGACACTTCACTTACTAGGGTAGAACATGTACCTCTTCATTGACTCTGTCTTCATTAAGGGTGTTTTTAGCTGTTTTTCTGTCACGTGATAGTGACCTGTTTAGCTACTCATGAGTTTCCTTACATCTTCACACAAGCAGTTGACAAAAATGTCTTTCAAAAGCACAGGCTGCTTTTTCACAAAACGTGTTAGCCAATTGATAGAAGATGAATGATGCATGTCGCATTAACTTATTTCTGAATCTTTTCCCACCTGCAGACGCATTTTGATGCCTCTGAAGCAGACGACTTTTGAAAACACTGTGACAAAAGGAGAAATTGCTAAAAACGAGAATGTTCTCATTTTGCCACAGTGTTTTCCACTTTATTCAATTACTATACAATTAGTTAAAGAAATGCATTAACTTTTTTCGGTATGATTTCAAAGTCGTCTGCTGCACATTTGGTATATGTGGGAAAGGGTTAACACGTCGAAAAGAATGTTGGCCGAGCTTGAGTTCTAATTCTCAATCCTAGAATTGACATCTGGCGTCAATACCGATAGATCTACCGTAGGTCGGAAGAGCGGATGTACATGCAATAAAAGTTAAGACGCGCCATCGTTTTAAGCGAGCTCAGCCTTTTGATATACCAGTAAAAGATTAAACAGCCACAGAACATCCATTCTTTACATCGTAACGATAACACAGATAACGAAGTACATTAGGCGAGCTTGAGGTCAATTAACAATAATTAACCCTTTCCCGCATAAAGCATATTTGTAGCTAAAGATTTTGAAAACTTATGGAAAGTCTGTATGAATGTAGGAAACATTATTGAATATAACTCAAATAGGTGTGGCAAAGTATACAACTGTCTTCTTTTCCCCATGATGTATGCACAAGTCATCTTCTTCGAATTCGTCAAGCTGTGTCGAAATTTGGAAACGGGCTAAGGAATATTGGACTAGTGAAGTAAACCCAGATCAACCTGCGATTTCGCGCAGACTGATATGGATATTCACCTCTGCGGATGCAACTTATATTAAGCTGAAATATCGTTTTTTGAATAGGACATATACGGGTTAATATTTTATACTGCACGACTAGGGAAACGAGAGGGACAGAGATACCGTGACAGGGATACAGATATTGAGGAGAGAGAGATAGAAAGAGAGAGAGAGATATATATATATATATATATATATATATAGGAGAGAGAGAGAGAGAGAGAGAGAGAGAGAGAGAGAGAGAGAGAGAGAGAGAGAGAGAGAGAGAGAGAGAGGAGAGAGAGAGAGAGAGAGAGAGAGAGAGAGAGAGAGAGAGAGAGAGAGAGAGAGAGCGAGCGAGAAAGAGGTAGAGAGAAGATAGCGCGCAAGAGAGAGAGAGAGAAAAACCAAACGAGAAATATAAAGAGAGAGATTGCGATGAGAGAGAGAGAGAGGGAGAGAGACATAAATAGACAGATAGATTGGTAGAGAGAGATATGATTATATACATAGAGAGAGATAGACGGAGAGAGAGAGACATCGTGAGAGAGAAAAGATATAGATACAGATAGTGTGAGAGAGAGAATGAGACAGATAGAGAGATAAAGAAAGAGAGACGGGTAGGTAGATATTGAGAGAGAGAGTGAAAGAAAGAGATATCAAACGAGAGAGATAGAGATAGTGAGAGAGAGAATAAGAGAGATAGATAGACAATGAAAGATAGAGTAGTATAGAGATGGATAGAGAGAGAGAGAGAGAGTATGTGTGTGTGTGTGTTTGTGTGAGAGAGACATAAATAGAGAGAGAGAGAGAGAGTATGTCTGTGTATGTCTGTGTGTGTGAGAAAGAAATAAAGAAATAGGGAGAGAGATAGAGAGAACGAATGAGACAGGGATACAGGGGTAGGTAAATATACATATATATATATATAGAGAGAGAGATATATAGAGATACAACGAGTGAGAGAGAGAGAGAGAGAGAGAGAGAGAGAGAGAGAGAGGGGGGGAGAGAGAGATATATATATATAGAGAGAGAGAGAGTGAGAAAGAGGGAGAGAGAGAGAGTATGTGTGTGTATGTCTGTGTGTGTGAGAAAGAAAGAAAGAAATAGGGAGAGAGATAGAGAGAGCGAGGGAGACAGGGATAGAGGGGTAGGTAAACATACCGATATATATATACATAGATAGATATATATATATATATATATATATAGATAGATAGAGAGAGAAAGTGAGAGAGAAAGAAAGAGAGAGAAAGAGAAAAAGAGCGAGAGAGAGAGACAGCGTTCGTAATTTGATTGATGGCTTGGCAACCGTTTCCTACCGTAAAATATAAATAAATTCATGGCGAATTGACATCAAAGTGTGTATACAACGAGATAACATCTAATGTTCACTGAACTTTGAAACTGAAGCTAAATACTCACTAGATACGGTAGCTTTGTATGTGTCCCGTCACAGGAAAATCGAGCTTCTTAGTTGTTGACGTAAATAGGTGATTGTTAACGTTGATTTGTGATTGTTCGCTTTAAGATCAACTTGCATTATAAGTAGAGTTAGATTTAATATCGATGTCGTTTTGAAGAAAGCTTTGACGACTGCATCACTAATATGAAAGATCCTGTTCTGACTAAGCACAGATGTAGGTGGGTCTGGACTTTCTCTGGTCGGAAATGTAAGACTTAAAGTCAGGTTTTCTTGTGAGCTTTACACATTGATGTACATTATAAATAGAGGAAAAATCACATTAAATACCACCATGAGGTATCAAGTGACTGGTTAAATAAACATAACACATTTCATAGTGTACACTTTGGGGAGTATATGCATTTGATTTAAGTATGCATCCTGTACTTTTATTCTAAAATTCGTGGAACAATTGGAGTGTGTATAGTTTCAACTATGGATAATTAATATATAATAATAATAATAATAATAATAATAATAAATTCTTTATTTTAAGAAGATAACACATTATGCATTTTATACAAATTAACAAATGTAGAAAGTGATATTTACAATGTGGTCTTCTGTAACAAAACACATTTTTAACAAATCATTCATTCAATTATACGACAAGCACCATCATGTTAAAGTATATAGTAAATACAGATTTTAAAAACAACATTATATCACATATTTCAGCATTCATACAGTCATATTTGTATCCATAAGCATATATAAATTGAAATTGAAACAAATGAAAACAATGTTGTAAATACTTTTCTTATAACTTCGATATGTTAAGTAAGTGCTTTTTACACTGGTATTTAAAAGTTTGTAACTTAGTAATATTTTTAATATTTGAAGGCAGACTGCTCCAGATTTTAGCACTGCTATGGGTAAAGCTTGTTTTCAAGTTATTTGTTTTAGATTTCATGACATTCAAATTATTTTTACTAGCAGAACGTAAATTGTAATGTTCGTTGTTTGCAAAGGACACACGGTTACAAATGTAACTTGGTGTAAGGTTATGCTTACTTTTAAATACCAATAAAGCAATATAATAGTAATATCTTTGTTCAAAAGTCAACCACTGCAACTCAGAAAACATTGATTTAGAACTGGTTTGTACAGGTTTGTTTAATATAAGTCTAGCAACTCTTTTCTGGGTTTTAAATATAATATTTTGGACTTTAGAAATCCCACCCCATACTGTACAACAATAGTCAAAAGTAGACATAATATAAAACACATACCACTTGTACATAATGTAGACCGATTTAATTGTGTATAGTTTCAACTAGGGATGATTAATATATAAAACACATACCACTTGTACAATATGTGGACCAATTTGATTGTGTATAGTTTCAACATGGGTAATTAATATATAAAACACATACCACTTGTACATAATGTAGACCAATTTGATTGTGTATAGTTTCAACTATGGATAATTAATATATAGAACACATACCACTTGTACATAATGTAGACCGATTTGATTGTGTACAGTTTCAACTAGGGATGATTAATATATAAAACACATACCACTTGTACAATATGTGGACCAATGTCATTGTGTATAGTTTCGACTATGGATAATTAATATATAAAACACATACCACTTGTACAATCTGTAGACCAATTTGATTGTGTATAGTTTCCACTATGAATAATCAATATATAAAACACATACCACTTGTACAAACTGCAGACGACTTTGATTGTGTATAGTTTCAACTATGGATAATTAATATATAAAACACATACCACTTGTACAATTTGTAGATCACTTTGATTGTGTAAAGTATCAACTATGGATAATTAATGTATAAAACACATAACACTTGTACAATCTATGGACCACTTTGATTGTGTACAGTTTCAACTAGGGATAATTAATATATAGAACACATACCACTTGTACAATATGTAGACCAATTTGATTTTATATAGTTTCAACTATAAATAATTAATATATAAAACACATACCACTTGTACATAATGTAGACCAATTTGATTTTATATAGTTTCAACTATAAATAATTAATATATAAAACACATACCACTTGTACAATATGTGGACCAATTTCATAGTGTATAGTTTCAACTATGGATAATTAATATATAAAACACATACCACTTGTACAATCTGTAGACATGGAACATACATTAATTAATATATAAAACACTTACCAATTGTACAATCTGTGGAGCAATTTGATTGTGTATAGTTTCAACTATGGATGATTAATATATGAAACACATACCACTTGTACAATACATGGACCAATTTGATTGTGTATAGTTTCAACTATGGATAATTAATATATGAAACACTTACCAATTGTACAATCTGTGGACAAATTTGATTGTGTATAGTTTCAACTATGGATTATTAATATATGAAACACATACCACTTGTACAATACATGGCCCTATTTTATTGTGTATAGTTTCAACTATGGATAATTAATATATAAAACACTTACCAATTGTACAATCTGTGGACCAATTTTGATCGTGTATAGTTTCAACTTTGGATAATTAATATATAAAACACATACCAATTGTACAATCTTTGGACCACTTTGATTGTGTAAAGTTTCAACTATGGATACTTACTATATAAAACACATACCACTTATATAATATGTGGATTTTTTTTATTGTGTAAAGTATTAACTATGGAGAATACGACTCTCACACTTGCAAACTGTACAACAGAAGAGGCACAGAACGGATCATGCACCAATACGTTTTCGGACAACAAACAACTGGTACTTAAAGACGGTGCCAGGGTGAGTACCGTTTGACACTGTTACCCAAGAGGTCCAGATAAGGAGGAGTATTCAGTTATTTCCCCCCGAAATATCTCTCGTAACATCCAACCAAACCCTATGATGTGAGTATTCGAAAGAATCTCATTGAGACGATTATTTTAAGTACCCACATCATAGGGTTAAAGGGTGAAATATATATTTTAGAACGTAAAAAACTCCGCTTATTTAGAGCTCCGTTTACATTTTACAACATATCACCAATCTGAGTGATACAGACCAACGAATTTGAAGACATCCAGGCAAAACTATGAACAATCTGTATACATGGAGGTATATGTTATCTAATAGCATTTGAATTATTGTAACAAAAATAGAAATTGATAATTAAAAACAATTTATGCTTTTGTCACTAGTTTAATAACAAAATCGTATGTAGAAGATGCGTCAAAATGCGTGTAGAAAAGGTTTACAACCGTGGTGCAAATATACTTATATTTTAGTTGCACTTTAGAAAATGTGTTTTACAGCAGATTCCTATGTTAATCTAATTTTCTAAATATTCTTTTTGTAAATATAATAAGCATCCATAATTTGGGGAGAGGGTTTTATTTGTTGTTTTTGTGTTGTTGTAGTGTTTAAATGATATTTGTAGACTATTGTAGACTATTGTAGTCTTATGTATTTCACAACTTAAAGGCCATGTATATTTATTATGTTATCTCTTTAAAAGTCAGCTCCTTCCGTCAACGATAACGTTTTTTGGGGAATTTCGAGTTCATAAACATGTCTCAATTCGTTTAACATTTGTATATATTTTATTTTATTTTTATATAATTGTGTGAGTTCTTCTTGTATATAGCTGTATATAGCTGTGTGTGTTGCGGATGACAGGTATTCAAGGTAAGATCATTGTTTTGTGTAAGTCAGACATTTCGTTGCAATGAATAGTCCAATGGTATTTGCATTAGCTTATAGTGTAAACTTACCTATAATTAATTTACAGTTGCGAATTGTCGGTATTCCATAGAAATATCTTGATTTGTAATCAAAGTCAATCAGGTAGTCATATTACTAATTGTACGTGAAATAGATGTCTGAAAAAACATAAGGACAAATCAATCACTATGAAGATATGTTACTGAACCTGCTAGAGTAAATGTTATAACAGATGGAATCTAAATCTTGTGATGAAAACGTTTACAGAGGAAAGACACAATACAATCGACAGCATTTAAAACCCTGACAATATTAATGTTTGTTCTTTGCGTATTACCCTGATCTCAACAACTTTATTCAGTTATATCACGGCGTGTCACTCGTCCATTTATCCTGAGACCAGCCAGTCAGTCAATGCTAACCCCGTCATCCTGAGCACCTAGGCGGGCAGCCGTTAATAATAACGATTAGTACTAGATAACGAACTTCAATATCTTCAATATCCTTATTTTGGTAAAATACTCGCCTGATTTTCGTGAAAATATTCTTTTTTTCAAATTTAAACTGTGCGGTTTTTATGCCGTTATTATTGTTTAAAAAAGATAACATTCAGATGTATATGAATGTCTTGATTTTAAAGACTCGTAATAACTTGAATTCGAAACTGAGACAAATCATTTCAAGGAATTGGTTCGTGTTATCCGATATATTCGAATAGTCACAATTTCGAGCAATCGCAATCGCAATTATTTTTGCAAAAAAATGTTAAGATCAGTTCATATTTCTTAATAATACACGTTTTTTATATATGAGCCGTCCCCCGCGAGAAAACGAACATTATGGCCTCCGCGTAATGTATCGACCCTTTCCGCCTCAATGGGATAGAGGTATAGAATAATGATTCCTGAAACAGTAAACCAACAGGAGGCGAAAAGTGTGTACCCGGGTTAGCCTGCGCGGCATGCCTACGCTGATCCGGGTCGATACTTTATACAATGTTGTTCTTCTCGCGGGACGGCTCATACCATTTTAGAACGCGTAATTGATCTACACGATGGTCCGGCTTCCGATGACGTAGCTCAAGTTATATTTCCAGAAAGGAGTGAGTTTTTTTACGGAACACATTAAACAACCCTTCCTGTGTAACAGTGTCAAAATAAGAACGTAATTTTTCTGCTTGAAATGCATTACTTGCAACCTCCCTCATGAGTGTTATCTTAACTCGTTTTCACAAACAGACGCGTTTTGATGCATATTTAACAGATACACATTTCTTAGTAATTGGGTAAAATGAGATACTGCTCATAAAAAACGACATTCAGAAATAGGCACAAATACCAATATGATAAAAACACATATCTGTACAAGAGTATTTGTCGAAAGGACTCCTTGATGATTATGAAACTAGACTGACTGCTTATCTTAACCCTTTTCAACCTATAGACGCTTTCTCACGCCTCTGTAGCAGACGACTTTTGAAAACATTGTGATACAAGTTCTTCAAAACGAGCAATTTCTCCCTTTGCCACAATGTTTTCAACTTTTGTCAGTAATTATATCTTCATTTATGGGGATTTTACTTGTTTTTGTGTAAATGTTTTCAAAGTGTCTGTTGCAGATTTGTTACTCGTTATGGGTCGCAAAACACAGAAGGTCTGTTTTATTGTGTCGTGAACCGTATAATGATATCAGTCAGAGATGCCACTCTCAATACTTTTGAAGTATTTGGTATGTCACAACAAGGGATGGAACCTTTACCTTCCGATCTCGATGTAACTGCGTTAACAGATGTGGTTCATGGTAAAGATCTCGATTTAACTGCGTTAACAGATGTGGTTCATGGTAATGATCTCGATGTAACTGCGTTAACAGATGTGGTTCATGGTAATGATCTCGATGTAACTGCGTTAACAGATGCGGTTCATGGTAAAGATCGCGATGTAACTGCGTTAACAGATGCGGTACATGGTAAAGATCGCGATGTAACTGCGTTAACAGATGCGGTTCATGGTAAAGATCGCGATGTAACTGCGTTAACAGATGCGGTTCACGGTAAAGATCTCGATGTAACTGCGTTAACAGATGCGGTTCATTGTAAATATCTCGATGTAACTGCGTTAACAGATGCGGTTCATGGTAAAGATCGCGATGTAACTGCGTTAACAGATGCGGTTCATTGTAAAGATCTCGATGTAACTGCGTTAACAGATGAGGTTCATGGTAATGATCTCGATGTAACTGCGTTAACAGATGCGGTACATGGTAAAGATCTCGATGTAACTGCGTTAACAGATGAGGTTCATTGTAAATATCTCGATGTAACTGCGTTAACAGATGAGGTTCAAGGTAAAGATCGCGATGTAACTGCGTTAACAGATGAGGTTCATTGTACAGATCTCGATGTAACTGCGTTAACATATGCGGTTCATGGTAATGATCTCGATGTAACTGCGTTAGCAGATGCGGTTCATGGTAAAGATCTCGATGTAACTGCGTTAACAGCCGCGGTTCATGGTAAAGATCTCGATGTAACTGCGTTAACAGATGAGGTTCATGGTAAAGATCTCGATGTAACTGCGTTAACAGATGCGGTTCATTGTAAATATCTCGATGTAACTGCGTTAACAGATGAGGTTCAAGGTAAAGATCGCGATGTAACTGCGTTAACAGATGAGGTTCATTGTACAGATCTCGATGTAACTGCGTTAACAGATGCGGTTCATGGTAAATATCTCGATGTAATTGCGTTAACAGCCGCGGTTCATGGTAAAGATCTCGATGTAACTGCGTTAACAGATGAGGTTCATGGTAAAGATCTCGATGTAACTGCGTTAACAGATGCGGTTCATTGTAAATATCTCGATGTAACTGCGTTAACAGATGAGGTTCAAGGTAAAGATCGCGATGTAACTGCGTTAACAGATGAGGTTCATTGTACAGATCTCGATGTAACTGCGTTAACAGATGAGGTTCATGGTAAATATCTCGATGTAACTGCGTTAACAGATGCGGTTCATTGTAAATATCTCGATGTAACTGCGTTAACAGATGAGGTTCAAGGTAAAGATCGCGATGTAACTGCGTTAACAGATGAGGTTCATTGTACAGATCTCGATGTAACTGCGTTAACAGATGAGGTTCATGGTAAAGATCTCGATGTAACTGCGTTAACAGATGCGGTACATGGTAAAGATCTCGATGTAACTGCGTTAACAGATGCGGTACATGGTAAAGATCGTGATGTAACTGCGTTAACAGATGCGGTTCATGGTAAAGACATATTCTCGGTTAAGACTTCAGCTTCAACATTCTATACTATGATAACTTGTTTGTAGCATAAAACGTTTCAAGTATGTAATTGCGAAAGAAGATAATGTGTGTAGAGGATACAATTAAGTCGCAATCAAACAGATGATTAAGAAAGATAGAATCAATTGTTTTTTGTTCAACAATAAAGCCATCATAATATTTCTAGGTCTTATGACTATTCGAGTAAAAAAATTTTTTTAAATTAAACGAAATTAGCTAATTATTATATTCACGATGATACTTTTTGTTTTAGAGACAAAGTTAAACCACAAACACGCTATTGTAGATACTCTTATGTATATCTAAAACTGTTTTTAAAAAAGTAAGCAACGGAAAATCTTTTAGTGAAAAATTGCACGTGCATGAAGTTTATTTAAAAAACATATTTGGTCAACGTTATATTGTTTGTATGCATAAAACGGACTTGTAAAATGGACGCTGTGAAAATGTTCAAATCAAACCGAAATATTTTTGAGGCATAAATTGATGAAATTATCTAATATCCTTAAAAACTGGTATACGGGATCCTTGACGGCAAAGCTTTCAAAAGGCGAGATGCACAGTTTTGAAGTATATTGGATAATTTCAACAATTTATCTCAAAAGGTGTTAAACGTCTTTAATACGAATACATTAGTCATTTTATAATTAAGATTTATGTAGTTATGAAACTGGTTTCATGGCAGTAAAAAGTCGCACTAGGGAGAGTTTGTTTCAGAGAAATTATAAAACCAACATGTTGACAATATCTCAATTGTAAATAGTTGATATATATGTATTCTACAAATCATTACAAGCAGAAGTGAAGCTGAGTTGGTAGAAAATAATACGGTATATTTTATAAACTTCATGTGTTTGCTCTTGGATTCTCAGCACGCAAGCATGCTTACTATTTTATACTATTTGATTTTATCAATAAATATTCCAGTTTGTTGCATGCAATATTAAATATTTCAAATTTTACGGAATAAAATGGAACGTCATTTTTGAAAACGAACTTCGAGATCCAAATGCGGCCTTTTAAGAACAAGCAATCACCTATGTAGCCTCGGTGACACGGCGACAGTTCAATTATTCAAGATACCTCGGTAAACAAACCAGAACAAGGCGACGAAATGTGCCTTGCCAAGGAACACACCGCCATGACGACCGCGTGACTCGGGCTCAAAAGCAGGACGCCTTGTTAAACAAATACGACGCTAACACCTAGTAGGTTTTAATTAATTATGTCCCGCTTTTAAACGCTTTCTGACGCCTTTTTAAACAGCCAACGTTTTGAAAACAGTATGGAAAAAGGAAAAAAATGTAATTTCTTACTTTGCAAAAATGGTTACAATTTTAATAAAAAAAATACATTATTTTCACTTAAAGATTTTCCATTTTTTTATCTAAATCTTTTCAAAGTCGTCTACTAACTTTGTATTGCATTTGGGTAAATGAGACGTTAAAGACGATAAAAAGAATCGATGCCTTTCTGAATACTGAAGGATCAGCTGGACAAACAGATATATTAATGTATAAGGATACAAGCAATGATGCTGGTACCAGTTGTGTATAAGGATACAAGCAATGAAGCTGGGACCAGTTGTGTATATGGATACAAACAATTATGCTGATACCAGTTGTGTAAAAGGATACAAACAATGAAGCTGGTACCCATTGTGTATAAGGATACAAACAATTATGCTGGTACCAGTTGTGTATAAGAAAACAAACTATGATGCTGGTACCAGTTATGTATAATGATGCAAACAATGATGCTGGTACCAGTTATGTATAATGATACAAACAATGATGCTTGTACCAATTGTGTAAAATGATACAAACAGTGATGCTGTTACCAGTTGTATATAAGGATACAAACAAATATGCTGGTACCAGTTGTATATAAGGATACAAACAATTCTGCTGGTACCAGGTGTATATAAGGATGCAAACAATGACGCTGTTACCAAGATACAAGATACAATATATTTATTTCGTAATTTAGGCCACCGGCCCATTATACAACATAATTCATAAGTATATACAACAAGGAGTGATGAAATATATTATAACACTGACATTTAAAGCTGAACAAATAATTAAGGTATTGACAGAGTCTCACTTCTTAGTTTGAATGCGCTCTGAATGAATGTTGCAGTATTGTATACTTCAGACTGGATATTTGTATTTAATATTGCATAACATTTGTCAAGAGTCTTGTTGTTTATCCAGGATACGTTAAAATAAATGTCTCTTAAATCGTCATATGTAGGACATTCGTAAAAGAAGTGAAACTCATCTTCAATAATGTATATATTTTAGGGATGGCAACGAATATTCGAATATTCGAATATTCGATCATACGGTCGAATATTCGAATACTATATCATGGTTCGAATATTCGATGAAATCAGGATTTTCAACACTAAAAAATAAAAATTTAATTTCTGCTTGTTTATTTTTTTCATAAACTGTAGGTAAAGGGTTATCGATGGTCTATTTTACGCATTGTTTATAAAGTGTCAATATAGTGTATAACATGTCAAACTGATAATCCCTGCTTTAGGCTATAAGTGTGATCGATATAATACAGATGTTTTCGTTCCAAAAACATCGTAACTTCACAGTTGATTCTATGTAGTTACCGCTTTTTAGAATGAGGCATCAATCAGACAATATTTGAGGTGTTATTATCCGGTTTCGTTAATTGTTTTGATAAACAAACTGTAAATAATTAAGTAGCGTTGTATTTCACATTTTGTATAATAACAGAAGCCTTGATTGGTAATTGCGAACATGCAGATATGTAGCAAGTATCAAACTGTGCAAATAAAACCTTTTATTTGCAGATAATTGTTGCTATTCATTTTGTTCATAAATACTCGAAAATTCGATCTGCATAGCCACATCAGTTTTGAAATATCTTGACATTAGTACGTAATATTTGATTTCAACAATGCCTGTTACGCCGTATATAGTTTGGAAGTATATCCGCCGATCTGAGAAAATAGCATCATGTACTCTGTGTAAGGCGGAGCTGTCCTACCACAAACAACCTCCGCAATAATCTACAAAACAAACATCCATCTAGATACATAGATAACCCTTCTGTAACTACCGAGCAAAAGAAACAAACATCAATATGTCATTTACAACAGCATTTCAACAATAGTTCAGTTATATGCAGCAAGAGAAAGATTAAACCTCAGTTGTAAACAGGGTAATCAGAGCTAAATGTTTCGAACAATACATTAAGAATGGGATCAATTAGTTAAAATCTGCGCACTTTACCAACGTATTTTTTCATACGAATTCATCGGTGTGACAGAAACGTCAAATGAGAGTACACTGGACAAATAAAGAATTAAAAAAGTTTTGTTTGGTAAGCATGCGCAAATGGGTCGAATATTCGAATATTCGAATATCTTGTGATCGAATATTCGAATACTAATTTTGGTATTCGTTGCCATCCCTAATATATTATATTTCTATCAAGACATAAAGGGCTCGGTTATATTGTACATGGTTAATGCGAACAAATATTTCATCTCAGTGATTGTCTGGTTCAAAGATGAGCTATCGTTATTTGTAGTGATGTGGTCCAAGACAGAAATGTTGGTACCATTACTTGTACTATCCAGTACATCAGTATTCAAAAGTAAATTGATATGGTCGTACCAGTCAGTGTTGGGAATAGAGTTATTAGAGATATATGAAACTTTATTGCAATTTTTCAGCATTGACCAGTATTTTTTATTGTCATTTCTAGAATCAATAAGTTGAGTTCTCTTATTTTTGCAATAAATTTGTTTACACTGTTTACATAGCGCCTTAAATTTGTTACGTTTGATTTTGTAGTGAATGTGATCGGCCCTAGAGTTGGATCTCCTGTATTGGTAAAGAGCTTTAAGCTTATCATTTTTGCATAGTGTACATTGACCATTCCACCATGGGTTATTCCGATGTTTATAGATCGCATCAGATGTTCTTCATCACATTACATCACCAGCATATTTAAAAGTATCCACACACTCTGTCAAGAATGAGAAACTCTGAAAATCAGGAAGGTTATTAAATCTTTTTTGAAAGGATACATATGTACTGTTAAATTTGTCTATGAACACATCCTTACATTCTATATTCCACTTAAATGTATTCAAAACTAACATCTCATGTTCATTTATAGTATCATTAGAATGTGCATCGGCTTTATATAATGATAATATACAACATATCGAAAAATGGACATACTTGTCATAATCAAGAACCCTGAATGATACAATCATGTAATCAACAATGCTTGCTCCATTATTTGCTAAACAAGTAAAATTTCCATCGACATCACCTGGGAATCTGCCATTGAGGAAATGTATGTCAAACGTACAACATAGCTCGATCAAAGTCATACCGAAACGATTGTAGTCTTTGTCTTTTGATATTCTTGTCATATTGAAGCTAGATGATGGATAGACTGCATCTATACCTGTTATATATGAGACATCATCCTCGGGTATATAGTCTAGATAATGTTTTGTTCTAAAATTGAAGTCACCCGCTAAGAAAAAACCAGCATCCGGGTATGTTGCAATTATTCTGGCTAATATGTCACCTAATAGTTCTATGCCATTAATTTCAAATGCTTCATACACGAGAGAGTACTCTGGTGAAACATATACAAATATGAGTATAAAATCATCAATATGTTTAATCTTTTGACATTTAAAGTACAAAACAATACAGTTTATGGCATCAGATAATATACGGTGTACATAATTTTCGTTAATCAAGAAATCCTTTACAAATACAGTTATGCCACCTGAACCTCTTATTGCTGATTTTGTTTTGGTCTGACACACTCAAATGATGAATAGCCTTGTAAGAAACGTGAACATTGGTTTTGTTTAACTGCCCAAGTTTCATTCAGTCCAATAATATCATATTCATAGCAGAAAGACTTAAAACGACAGTCGTTATCAAATTTGTTCAAACCTTCGACGTTCCAACAACAAATGTTAATTTTTGTTTGCTCATGATTTTTCCCATTTGTTGGGTTAATGCTAGTTATTGTGTCTGTTAATATCAAATTAGGACCTCGGCCATTTTCCTATTTCACGATTTGGACTGGTTTTTGGTTCGGTCCAGTTATTTCTTGTAATTCCTTAATCGGTATCTACCGAGCAGGGAAAAAAACTATTTTATTTAAATAATTAAAATATAAAAGCTTTCTCATACTACAGTCTAATTAGAACCAAGGATCACCTCATAACGGTTTATAAGGGAAAACGATTGTTATTTTACTCATTGTTTTTATGAATTTCTACAGAAATGCAACTTTAAGTACGTTTTCCTTATCCTTGAAGGAGGAAAATTTAACAATAAGGGGTCTAGGTTTCATTTTAGAAGGCAAACGGTGAGCTCTTTATCAGTTGTATATAAGGATACAAACAATTATGCTGGTACCAGTTGTGTATAATAATACAAACAATGATGCTGATACCGATTGTGTATAATGATACAAACAATGATGCTGTTACCAGCTGCGTACAAGGATACAAACACAGATGCTGGTACCAGTTGTGTATACGAATATAACCACTGATGCCGGTACCAGTTGTGTATACGAATATAACCACTGATGCCGGTACCAGTTGTGTATACGAATATAACCACTGATGCCGGTACCAGTTGTGTATACAAATATAACCACTGATGCCGGTACCAGTTGTGTATACGAATATAACCACTGATGCTGGTACCAGTTGTGCATACGGATATAAACAATGATGTATGTAGCAGCTGTGTATAATGATACTAACACTGATACTGGTACCAGTTGTGTATAAGGATACAAACACTGATACTGGTACCAGTTGTGTATAAGGATACAAACACTGATACTGGTACCAGTTGTGTGTAAGGATACACATAATGATGCTGGTACCAGTTGTAGGAACTCAACGGGATAGGTATTAACATGAATCAATCACTATGGTCAAGCGATAAGAGGATATTTTAATTGCTCATGAAGGCTAAAATAAGGAATTTTATTTACGTTGTTAATTTCACCGCTTGTCCGGCTAAACGTGATATTAAACAACAGTTACTAATTCTGTAATGCACTATTTGAAACTACATTTGCCAACAATGGAGAACGAGAACATCCTGCTCATGAATGCAGTCGAATCTTGTTCTTCTTTGTTCACTAATAATGTGTAGATATACAGAAACAAACTTGATTAGTTAGTAATAACTATATAACAATGGAGAACGAGAACATCCTGCTAATGAATGCATTCGAATCATGTTCTTCTTTGTTTACTAATAATTTGTTGATATACAGAAACAAACTTGATTAGTTAGTAATAACTATATTGTATTTCCCCTAATGCATCAGATCTATGGTTAGACGACCATCTTGGCAAAATATGGAAATTCTATAACAATGAAAATAAACATTGTTCAAATAGAGTGACAACATTGTAGCAAAAGGAATTAGTCCTGTTGCCACAATGATTTTAAAAGTCATCTGCTTCAGATGCGTCTGCAAGTGGGAGATGGTTACAACTGATAACCATAATACTATTAGGAGGAATCATTCAGTAAAATTGATGCACGAACGATAATTGAATCTGTTCATGATGAAAAGCGTAAATATTTGCATTTCTGAACAGTGTAGGTTAAGATCACCCTTTACATATTTTCATCTTAGAATCATCAAAGAATTACAGAAATTTCTAAAACAGTTTTTTAAAGTTACAATCTAACCATGTATATATTGATCAAACTATGTCAGTGCATATGCTGATCGGGATCTATTTACAAATTACAACTAGGTCCTATCACTTGGTCGGGCTCATTTTAAATGAACACTATATCTATCATATATCAGATAAACTCTGAAACAGGTTCAGTCTGTATGCATTGAATGCAATAATTAAAGCCAACTACATCTTAAGTATACTTTCAGTATACACCAGTAAGAACACTACTTCCAAACAATTACAAATCTGTAATAAATACATGTCCGTGTAAGTAAAGTGTTAAAATATAGTCCCCATTCGAGGGTAACAGTAATCTAAAATTGCATGTAAATAGGTAAACAGTAATCTAAAATAGCAAGTAAAATGTAAAACAGGTTCAGAATCTTTCAGATAAATTTGAAAAAGGCTCAGTGTGTATAAATTAAATAAACTAGTTCAAGTCTGCTATATATAGACTACCATCTACACTCATTCGAATTATAAGGTAAAACTTACACATATTTCACTTGTTAAATACAATTGAATCAGTTGTTAATAATAACCCTGCAAACAATATCTGACAATACATATATAAAATGTACTCCAAGTCGTGTTGCGCCTGTGATGTGAGCATTAAATGATTGTTATCACGTGCATACATCATTCGTACCACTTTACTCGGAAATAAGTAGGTAATGTACTTATAAACAGCCTCGTTAGCTAAACACCAAGCCACGCTTATAATCGATTTTGCCTGGATTATCAAAACATGGAAATAAGCACTAGTGGGCGTGAAAGGTATTTCATCAAAGCAAAATAGAAATATTGATGTATATAGGTGTTTAATTCCGTTTCGACCATTTCTTAGTTATATCGAGGCAGTAAGTTAACCGACTCATGTGTGCTGCCTTTCTCACACCAGTACTCCACTCGAATCCAAGCTCGGCCTATAATGTTTCTGACGTTTGACTAAAGTCAACGCGTCATTTGTGTTCAAGCAATGGACTTACAGTATATGTGTAAAAGTAGCCAGTTGCTTTGAAAGTATGTTGTCTCACAATTCCTGAACTGACAAATAAAAATAGGAACATGTGTGCATTTCAAAATTAACATCGATATAAACTGTAAACACAAACAGACTTTGATTCATGCTAATGATCATTTTATTTCTCTAGCATAGTAATGAGAGTAATGTAAAAGTTAAAAATAAATCGTTTGCCTCCGTTTTTTTGGGACTGGACCGAATGATATATGCACGTTCGAGCTAAAGCGATTGTCACATTTGACAATTGTGCGATGTTGAGATTCTACAAGACGCATTTTGTGGGTGATGTAGGTGATATTACTTTCCTCTGTCATCTCTAATATTATCATGAAGGTAATATGAAAGTGGAAAACAAATCAAGCGTGCTTTCCTCCCTAATGGACGGTAACAACGGCAATATTTTCTTCCGGTTTGATTAGCTTGTTCTTTGCTTGAATGTATATCACATTCCGCTGAAAGTTCTATACCCTCTCAATAATAAAATACGGCAAAGCCAAATAAAAACTCCGTTCATAAGACTAGTTTAAGCAATGTACAATTTATTCAATGCCAGTTCCAGTGATCGTCTTATGCGAATTGTTTTATCCATGCCAAATTACATCCATAATGCCAAGTCTGTCACTTACGTGTGATTTATCTGCACCAATATGATTGCACCATACAGTCTGAAAATAATTAAGTGTGGGAAGATCGTACGTAACAGTTTGCATTCTTAAAGACGTTTAGTGTCATGTCTGGTCATCTGGGATTTCTGTAACATTGTAATTGATAATGCCATACTGCATGTCGATTTATATATGGAGTGACACATATTGGCGGTGTTAGTAGTGCGTTGAATAAGTGGAGATAAATAAAGACTGAACTACTTTATTATGTGTTCAGGACAAAGCTGCTTTATTTATAAGTCAAATCGGCATTTGGATATGGCGTGTTTAAACTGTGCATGACAATCTGCATGTATTTTTAACGGAAAATGTGCAGGCATATTATAAATATTTATTTGTGTATATTTCAGACGTACTTCACTGTTGGCCTGGTGTTTTCAAGGTTATGGGCTGTGTTAATGTATTTATATTTGTATATTTCAGACGTATTACATCGTTAGCCTGGTGTTGTCATGGTTATAGACTGTGTTAATGTATTTATATTTGTATATTTCAGACATATTATGCCGTTGGCCTGGCGTTGTCATGGTTATGGGCCGTGTTAATAATATCGCTATGTTGTCATGGTTATGGACTGTGTTAATGTATTTATATTTGTATATTTCAGACGTACGTTACCATTGGCCTGGTGTTATCATGGTTATGGACTGTGTTAATGTATTTGTCTATTTGAGACGCACTTCACCATTGGCCTGGTGTTGTCATGGTTATGAGCTGTGTTAATGTATTTATATTTGTATATTTCAGACGTATTACACCGTTGACCTTGTGTTGTCATGGTTATGGACTGTGTTAATGTATTTATATTTGTATATTTCAGACATATTATGCCGTTGGCCTGGCGTTGTCATGGTTATGGGCCGTGTTAATAATATCGCTAAACCTGACCGTCATAGTGTTGATATGTCGCTACAAGAAGCGGTCCAGATTGTATTTCTTTCTACTGAATCTAGCCATAGCAGGTAAGAAATTCACTTTTGATAAGCAAAAACTAAGACGACACAACTCACTCTCAATGTGAAAAGGAAACCGAATGAATGCATTTGTTTTGGAAGTGATAGTCTGCTCTGAGCATGTTAATAACGCGGAATAATTGCACGCTATTATTAACGGACCCTGAAATCTTGAACGCCAAGTTGATTCTCCAAAACTACAATTCAAATATATCTGATATAACCCGACCCTTGATCGAACCAAGTATCTCGCCCTTACACAACGGGAGCTTAATTATATGTACATGCATAGTATAAGTATATACGGCGAACAAATTGACACTTGTAACAAGTGCGCGTCCAGATCACAATATTCATCTGCGTAGAATTGTTAGAATCTTCAAAGATTTTTTAGTAAGCTTAATTACGTTATATTTGAACGATGTAGATCTTGATCAAACTTTGCCGATACACAGATTGCTCTCCATTGTTAACAAATATCTTTATTGTACCTTTCATCATGGACAATGGTGAAGCTCTTCATCAAACTTTACTGAAGCAAAGACCTACCTGAGTCCCCGTTGTTCGCAAAAGTCAGCTTCTATCTGTAGTCCTTGAAAATCGCTTATATAGTTACATTGATATGTATTTGCATAGTGTTATCGAGTAAGTTACAAAATATAAAACATGGCGTGAACAGCGTTCAATAGTAAATGCTTTATGAATATAAAATTGATATCATTGCTCAGAACTTACCTTATAATTTGATACATGTATACAGAAGTCTTTATTTCGTTTTCATGATGAGAATATGAATCCCGATGTATTTTGTGAGGTCTGGAATATGATTATTGTCCCGTATGTTTCTAATACTTTGTAAAGTATAAGTTATATACGAGATATAATATATAAGATACGCAGCTATCTGGATGAAATATCACACATTCAAAATAAATTGACAAATTATAAACTTCAAGTCGTAAATATTAAGTAAGCTCATATGTTTATAAAACACTTGCTAATAGTTGAAACTTTCAATAAAGCTTATGATATTTTGAAAACTAAAGATTGAAGTATAAAGTATTAAACCTTGTCAATTTGTCTTTTCAAGATCTGGCAGCAGGTTTACTGGATGCCTTTCCAGATGCTGTGGAGAGATCTCTCGGTTTAGAATATGCAGTACCGTTCTGGAAGGCTGGGGAAGCCTTTTGTAAGATACAACGCACAATCGCAAGTACATGCATCATGACCTCAAACTATATACTCGCCGTCATGAGTCTAGACAGAGCATACGCAATTTGTAAACCAATGCTGAGCATTCAAAAAGGTAAAGTGACAGTAGTCAGAGCATATTATATATATTTAAGCCAATGAAGAGTAAACGAAGATGGAGTGAATCTATACAGAGCACATGATATATATTTAAACCAATGATGAGTAAACGAAGATGGAGTGAATCTAAACAGGGCATATGATATATATTTAACCCAATGATAAGTAAACGAAGATGGAGTGGATCTAGACAGAGCATATGATATATATTTAAACCAATGATGAGTAAACAAAGATGGAGTGGATCTAGACAGAGCATATGATATATATTTAAACCAGTGATGAGTAAATAAAGATGGAGTAAATCTAGACAGGGCATATGATATATATTTAAACCAATGATGAGTAAACGAAGATGGAGTGAATCTAGACAGAACATAAGATATATACTTAAACCAATGATGAGTAAATAAAGATGGAGTGAATCTAGACAGAGCATATGCGTTATATGTAACCCAATGATGAATGTACACAAATATAGAGTGATATGCTGGGCATATGCTATATACATTAATCCATACTGAGTAATTAGAAATGTTAAAACGGGCTTAATGCACACTTAAATTGCCTCTAAACGGAGCTTAAGTACGATATATGTAATCTTAGAAGTGTATAATTAAATGTTAATCTATATTTAGCACCGATATTAAGTAAGTAATTCGTTTTCTAAAAAAATTACTCGTCCCTTAAACCCTACGTTGGTGGTACTCAAATAAAGATTCATTTCTTTTTTTACAGGAAGCATATTACAGAAAGTCATTGTGATATCTTGCTGGGTTTTCTGTTGTGTATGCAATTCACCTTATCTTAAATACTACGAGTCAACATACTATGGACAGAAT
Organism: Serripes groenlandicus; assembly: GCA_031761405.1. Lineage (NCBI taxonomy): Eukaryota > Metazoa > Mollusca > Bivalvia > Cardiida > Cardiidae > Serripes > Serripes groenlandicus. Next base: position 47,837 of record JASEVX010000492.1, on the reverse strand, counting down.
TTCAGCTTTGGAGACCAACAGCAGTGTATTCTATATTTCGGTGACACCTACGAAGATATCATAAACGGACATACGGTATGCTATTATTGTACAGTAAGAGATATACGCCTTAAACTCAAATTCAGCTTAACGTCAATATTAAATGAGAAAGGATTCAACCATGGTCAGGTTAATGGCGTTATGGATATGAGACCACTGATTCCGGGTTCGAGTCCTGCTGTGTGTGGCCATGGTGAAGCTTCCTCAAGCAATGCAGCTAAACAAGTATTGGTTGTTCTCCCAGGACTCAATATATGTTTTTACGGCGATATATCTAATTAAGTCCTGCTGTGTGTGGCCATGGTGAAGCTTCCTCGAGCAATGCAGCTAAACTAGTATTGGTTGTGCACACAGGGCACCTCAATACATGTTTTTTTACGGTGATATATCTACATTAAGTCCTGTTGTGTGTGGCCATGGTGAAGCTTCCTCGAGCAATGCAGCTAAACTAGTATTGGTTGTGCACCCAGGGCCCCTCAATACATGATTTTTTACGTAGATATGTCTACATTAAGTCCTGCTGTGTGTGGCCATGGTGAAGCTTCCTCTAGCAATACAGCTAAACTAGTATTGGTTGTGCACCCAGGGCCCCTCAATACATGATTTTTTACGTAGATATATCTACATTAAGTCCTGCTGTGTGTGGCCATGGTGAAGCTTCCTCTCGCAATACAGCTAAACTAGTATTGGTTGCGCAACCAGGGATCCTCAATACATGTTGTTTTACGTAGATATATCTAAATAAGGTCCTGCTGTGTGTGGCCTTGGTGAAGCTTCCTCGAGCAATTCAGTTAACCTAGTATTGGTTGTGCACCAAGGGCTCCTCAATACATGGATTTTTACGTAGATATATCTAAATAAGGTCCTGCTGTGTGTGGCCATAGTGAAGCTTCCTCTGGCAATACAGTTAAACTAGTATTGGTTGTGCACCCAGGGCGCCTCAATACATGTATTTTTACGGTGATATATCTAAATAATAAGGTTCTGCTGTGTATGGCCATGGTGAAGCTTCCTCAAGCAATGCAGTTAAACTAGTATTGGTTGTGCACAAAGGGTACCTCAATACATGTTTTTTGTACGTAGATATATCTCAATAAGGTCTTGATGTGTGTGGCCATGGTGAAGCTTTCTCGAGCAATGCAGCTAAACTAGTATTGGTTGTGCACCCAGGGCGCCTCAAGACATGTTTTTGTTTACGTAGATATATCTACATTAAGTCCTGCTGTGTGTGGCCATGGTAAAGCTTTCTCAAGCAATGCAGCTAAACTAGTATTGGTTGTGCACACAGGGCCCCTCAATACATGTTTTTTTTACGTTGATATATCTAAATAAGGTCCAGCTGTGTGTGGCCATGGTGAAGCTCTCTCGAGCAATGCAGCTAAACTAGTATTGTTTGTTCACCTGGGGCTCAACACATGTCTTTTTACGGAGATATATATCTAGATTAATTTTGAAAAGGCATTAAATGAAAATATAAAACCGTAAGCGATCTTAAAGAACATAAGCGCTTTTAAAACAAACTCCTCGGACACTAAGTCGCTCTCCCACATAACACAATTATGTAGCAGACAACTTTGAAAATATCTAGTCAAAAATGTCGGAATCTTTTCAAAATGAAAGTACATGTATAATAATTGAATAGGGTTTGAAATATTATATCTCACGGAGAAAATATGTTAATTTTCTCCTTTCGTCACAATGTTTTATGCTTTAGATGCGTCAAAACGCGCGGTCTGTAAGTGAGAAAGGATTGATAGACTTAATTTTAGCCGTCTCTGCAAATATTGTCTCTATTGAAACCGTCACGAAACAATTGAATCAGCTCTATATGATTTATACTTTTATTCCCGATTAAAGATGATACTGTATTTTAAGTTTATAATATGGAAAAGGCATAGCCTCAAAACGAGCACAAAATAGAACAGAACAAGATATAACATAATACTATTAAACAGAAGAAACATATCAAAAACCTTTAAATTATTCTTACAAATCAGAACAGTTACATTTTATCAAAGAGCTCTTTAATCTTTATGACCAGGGCCTTTTGTATAATCCATGATCAATCCTGAAGGATATTTGTAGTAAGTCACAAAATAAGCTCTCTGGGTCACTAAAACAGAAAGGAGTTGCTCTGAATCTAAACAACTTATTGTTTCCATCTAAAGCGGTCCAAAAATCCACCTTTATCGCTCTAGAGACTTACCTGCTAGACTGTCAGATGACAGATACAATGTAATCTGCAGTATCTAGAATATAGTTCCAACGTTGTACATTGAAGTTTTAAAACCAGCACAAATTGAGACATGACTAGAGGGGACAATATAAAAAAGTTCCAACTCTGATCATATCCCGGGTCGTGAAAGTTCATGGTGTTGGCAAGTCTTTTCTTCACTGATCATCCTTCAGATCCCGGATGTGGTCGGATGGATGTCTCCTCAAAATTGTCAGATACTCCAAACTCTCAATGTTAAACTACTGTTTTAGTTATTATAAGATGAAATGGAATGTTTAATTTTTACACAAATAATTTTAATATAATTATATCTATATTGCACTTGTTAATTGATTGTTGGGATGGGTCCACTGGGACGCATCTGTTTTGAACACCAGACTTGTCTTAGTGGAAGCATCTCTACAATGGTAAAATCACTATTGTTTACAATTTTAAGCCATGGGAAAATCACATTCTAAAGTGATGACATCAATCACATCATCATATCTATTTCCCTCATAGCATTTTACTAACAACTCTATTTTTTGTCTAATAAATCATAGAATACAAATGTATTTAGCGGGATTCACTCTGTGATTGAAAGCTCTGTCCCAGTATAACCTAATACACCTATTATGGATGAATTCTCCAACAACTTTTCAGTCTATTTTTACCTTTGTTATATTCTCCCATCTGCAAAATGTAATACATTGTATGGGGTTGACAAGGTATATTTATTAACCTACCTCTAGATTTTAAACCAACATGACCTATTTTTAGAAATTGGTCTAGCTATTGACAAGACAAGCTGTCTAACAAAGTGTCAAGCTGCTGATGCAAATAATGCAGTCTCTAGTGCTAAAAATATTTTTCTCAAATTTAGCCTATTGACCTAGTTTTTGACAGAACATGACCTTCACTAAAACTTAGATTAGATATCGTGAAGAAATCTATTAAAAATGTGGTTTCCACAATATTCACAAAGTTTTCCATTAATTTGGCGAAGTGACCTAGTTTTAGACCCGGCATGACACATTTTCAAACTTGGCCTAGATATCAGCAAGAAAAAGGTTAATTTGGCATAGAAACTTAGTTCTTTACCGGACATGACCTACTGGTATTTATTCGAACATAGACTAGATATCATCAAGGCAATTATATGCTGATTGTTCAAACTAAAAATTCAGCCTCCAGAGTGTTCACAAGATTTCCCTTCAATTTCACCTTGTGACCTAGTTTTTGACCTCACATGATTCAGTTTTGCACTTGGGAAAGATTTGATAGAGATAAATGTTCTGATAAACATTCAATAAAATTAGATGCCAAATGTTGCCTGTAGAGTGTTCACAAGGCAATTGGTGTTGATGCCCGACAGATGGACAAAATGTGATCACAAGAGATCACCTGGAGCACTTTGTGCTCAGGTGAGCTAAATAAAACTAGAATGGAGTGCTCCCTAGAGCATGTGTGTCACCTGCCAGGGCCTTGTCAGAAAATAAAATTTAAATTTTTGACAGAAAAGGAGCAAAAATATTTGGATTATCCCCCTTTTGTGAACCAATCACACACATTGATATAAACATCTGTCAGAAGTTTTAATGAAATCCTTTGAGTAGAAAAAAAGTTATTTGACAACGTGATGAAAAAGTGTGACGGACGGATGGACAGACAGCGGACAAAAAAAAAGTAATCCCTAATTGCCTACCATGCTACGCAGGTGACACAATAAAATGCTTAATTTAAACAATTTAATTTGATTTAAACAAAATGTTTGAAAATAACTGTAAATTAGCTCTTATACCTAGAGCTCCCATGTACAACACATATCCAGCAGAAGGTTTAATTCCTAGACAAAATTGAAAACACTTTGGCAAACGTAGAAATTGCTTGGTTAGAATAATAATGTTTTCAAAAGTGGTCAGCTGCAGAGTTGTCAGAACACGTATATGTAACCAAGGTACATGTAGAGAGTATTTTTCCTACATGTACACTGCTCATGCATAATTAGCTGGGCTTGTGTGATTACAATGAGAATCAGTGAATGTTAGTGAGCAGATATCACCTAACATAACCCAGCATGCACTCTAACAATTTCTCTTTTCCGGAACAGCTACACAGCGACCAAGGCCGGAACTTTGAAAGCAATGTCATAAAAGAGCTATGCAAAATTGCCGATGTTCGAAAAACTCGAACAACCCCATATCACCCCATGGGAAATGGAAGTGCGGAGAGATTTAACAGAACCCTTCTCAGAATGCTTGGTACGCTTGAGGAATCCCAGAAAACTGACTGGAAGTCCCATGTAGGTCCTCTTGTTCATGCCTATAATGCAACTAAGAACGAGGCTACAGGCTATTCGCCACACTATCTACTTTTCGGATGGCATCCCCGTCTTTCTGTAGACGCATTCTTAGGAATCACGCCTGACGAAAGTAATAGCGGCAGCCCTACGGACTACATTGCTCGACTCAAGCAAAGATTGAGTCAAGCCTACCGCACCGCATCTGAGACCGCACAGAGAAATGCCACAGACAACAAGGTACGGTACGACCGAAAAATAAAGGAAAACAGGTTAGAAGTTGGTGACACTGTACTTGTGAGGAAAGCGCATCGCACAGGAAAATGTAAGTTGGCCGATGTTTGGGAGGCAGAGCCGTATGTCATAACTGATATACCCGACGCTGCTGTTCCGGTGTACCGTTTACGGTTGCTTAACAGCAAAGGACCCACCAGAACTCTGCATCGCAATATGCTTCTTCCATTCAACTGCATACCGTCTACTGATGAAGCTGGGATTACGTCAGGAAAAGCGAAGCTGAGCCGAAAGGAACCAGCAAGGAAAGCTTTTCCGGTGCCCCAATCTGATACGGATTCGGATTCCGACTCATCATCACATTCTGACAACAGTGATCGGTACATTATACCACAGAGACGTACAGTAGCACAGACTCGGGCTTGCGACCCGACAACTGAGCATCACTCTCCAGCTGGCGACATGGCCCCTGTAAATCATTGTCATACGGAAAATGATCAGTCATATTTTACCCCTATTCCTGAGAGACTTTTTGTACCTGTGGCCGAACCGGTCCGCAGATCCACAAGATCTAGTAAGCCCCCTGACAGATACGGAGAATGGGCTTGTTCCCAAAACGTTTATTTTGTTTAGAATGTTTTTTAACTAGATTTAGTAAGTTGTAGTTTTGTAAATCAAATTTGTCATGTTTAGTAAATAGCTTTTGTAATTCATGTATTTCATGTGAAGTAGTCTTTGTAATTCATGTATAACATTTTAACTAATAATAATTATGTCTTTGTAGAAATGTCGGGAGCCATTTTACTTTGCAGGGGAGTATGTAACCAAGGTACATGTAGAGAGTATTTTTCCTACATGTACACTGCTCATGCATAATTAGCTGGGCTTGTGTGATTACAATGAGAATCAGTGAATGTTAGTGAGCAGATATCACCTAACATAACCCAGCATGCACTCTAACAATCCCTCTTTTCCCGCTCTTCTTCATACACTTAGACATTCTTATGTTAATTCCGAAAGGACGAGGAATGATATGTGGAGAGCTTTACTTTTCTCTATTTCTCTATGAAACTCGATTATCCTGGTACGTGTCTTTTCTACTACTTTTGTTATATATGTTTATATTCGCTTGCTCCTTTTCTGTTAATGATAATTGTATTTAGAATTCAACTTGTTATATCCATCACTTTATTTCATTCTATATTTCATTACAGACTCCATTTGTATATTATCAACACGACAGTAAAATTATACAACCCACCAAGGAGTATTAGTCTTAAATCCCCTGGACCTGGGTTACATATATATATATATTTATTCATTTTTTTCAGATGTAGAGACTGTAAATTTAATCTAATCTAATCACTGTCTGATATTTTAATTGTTGTGTTGTATCTAATCATACAGATGCACAGGCTACTATTAATCTAAACTAATGTCATCATATGTAACTATAGAAACTCTATTTAAATTTTACTGCAAAGACTTCAAAATGGTACTAATGGCTTTCCCTTAAATTGTTGATAGCAGGTTAAAACACCCTACAAACAAGCATGGTAAAGAGATTTACATGTAAAGTAAAATTCAGACATTAATTAACAAGACAATTGAACCCATATTCAATACAGAAGCAAATATTCACTAGTAGTACCTTGTATATTTTTAAACATGTGGATTACTTTGATAACTGAAATAACCTATTTTGGTTGCTGCAGTCATTATCCATGTTTGGAAAACACAATTCGTTAACTTCAATGTTCAGAGCTCAAGAAATAGCATATTTGCATGTTATTAAAGCCTTATTTCACATCCTAATGCTAATGTTACAGCTAAATTACTCAAAAGAATCATCAGGGTGAGACCAGCCTTTGAGTAGTTACAGTACCCACAACATAGGATTAAATGAGTGCTAACTGCGATATTGTTGAAGCAATTAAGACCTGCTTACTCTTCCTTACAAAGTTCTTTGGCTGTTGCAGTCAATTTTGTATGCAGGGCTAAACTCAGGCAATGAAAGAAGAAATTTCCATCACAATGCTGAATGAGAACATCCCAATGACTGGATATAAAGTCAATACATTGTGGAGTTATAAAAAAAGCCATTGAATTTGGATATGGTGAGGCATGTTTGGAACTAATTAGTGTAATGTAAGTGAACAAACATAATACAAAGAAACGCTAAAAACTGACACTTAATCGGTAAGATTGTAGATCAGACAGGCCAAATGTCGAAGTTCTAGTCACCATTTCATTTTCAATGTATTGAGAAAGCAGATAAACCAGCCAGCTGTGACGTTTGAGTAGAAGTGTAACCAAACAATGTCAGGGCGAAAAACTAACAAGACCTAATGACAGGATGTCTTTTTATTATCGTAAAAAGCTGAATTAAAACCCCCCATAAAATTCACTACTTGTTGGATTGACTTGTCATTGGTTCAAATCTGTGCAACTTGGATTGGATAGTGTGAATTGACTCTGACACAGATCTGCCAATGCATTTCCATCTATGGACCCAACAATTAATCACTAATAATTAATCAGCTGATCCATTGGTTAAATGAATATAATTATAAATTGGTATGAACAAAATATAAAGAAATCTAATCTTTATACATAATTAAATAACAAAATTTACACAATCAATGTGATGCAAAATTACATCATATATGAACAGAGAATATCATCAGTGGTTTTAATTAAATTTACTTATCAGAAAAGCAGATAAACAAAAGACGACATACACTGTATATATGACTATATATGAGTGCGATACACATTTGGAACACAATCCCAGTTTCATTTAAGGCAACAAAAAACAATGAACATGTCTGACATAATAAGAATGTTGCAAGGTGCTTACTATATACTATAGTACTATACTACATGTATAATTGTGATTGTGAGGTTGCAGCCCAAACTTGCCTTATGGCCCAGCAAAACACTCCTAATCTGCACAATTTGGTTTAGTTTGGTTCAAACAAATAGTCACTCTAACCAGAACCTTGTAAAATGTTAACAAGATCTAACGTTTCGCCCTAATATGGTTTTGTGACAAGTAGACATATGAAAGTAATATAAAAGACCTGTGACAAACTTATCTCCTAGAACGAAAAGAACATTCTCAATTTTTCCTGTCACTTGTTTCATAAAGGCCATTGAATCCATTTAGCAGCCGCCCACCTGCTTCCTTTAATCATCATGCCATTTGCATACAAATAGTTTGTGAAATGTGGGCCGTGACAGGTTTGCTGACAGGTTTGCTCAAGCCACTTTTCGCATGCATGACTTTTCGTAAAATCGCTGTTGCCATCAAATGTTTATGCAGTGCTAAACCCAGGCAATGAAAAATGCAATTTCCGTCACTGGGAACATCCGCGACTGAATACAAAACATCTAGAATTCTTATATATTATAATGTTTGTAAATCAACAAATGTGATGTTTGTTTGCAAAAATGCACTCGATATTAAAGAAAAACGCTATAATCGACACTTACTTGATAAACGTGTAGATCCGGCGGGCGAAATCTAGTAACCGATTCGCTTTCAATGTATCGAAAATGCAGGAAACCAGCCAGTGACTGTGCTTGATTATGTATTCTGGGCATAATCTTGCATGTTTTAAATTGTTGTTATCCCTAAATGTGTAAATAATTTATTATTTGAGATACATATTAGACAAACTAAATAATCTAGGAGTTAATGATGACTCTTCCGCGCTAGATTATCGCGCACCTGTACTGAAGTTCTCTCATAGCAACAAAGAACATTCTTATTTTACCGGTCACTTGTTTCATAAAATAAACCTGATTGCACTTGATTCTGTTGTCAAAATTTTGTATATCAAGTGGAATTACGTTTTATTCAGACACTGGACTATAATTTTAAGCCTTTGTGGCTTTATATTGTTATACAATGACATTCACAACATTTCGAATTGCACTGAAGACAGTTCCTTGACAACAAAGCCTTCGTCGCTGCGGACTACTTAGATAAACAATAAATGTTCTTGTTTAATTTATCTACGCCAATCATTTATAAGAAATGTCTTAAAAATATGAGATGACGAATAACCATAACACTTTTACGAATGCATCAACAAAAATATTTCAATTTTCGAATTATATCCAATCAGAGCGTGGGCTGCGAACCTGAAAGTCGCCCATGAAATGACATCCGGAAAAAAGTCCATACTGATTTTAATTTACCATTGAATTCTGATATATATCTTGATCTTGACTAAAGATGTTATCTAATAACTCGCTAAAGCGAGGCCGATTGCTTCGCAATCGGCCTCGCTGTGCTCGTTATTAATGCCTTTCGTAAGATTTAATATATCTGTTTTTTTAGATTTTAGAAAGTTGCATTTATGTTTTTCGTACCATTTATTCTACACTTTTTCTCGATTTCAGGTGATGTTGTATTTGAAGTTCGTATTCATGTTTTTGATACCATTGTTCATCATCGTCGGAAGTTATACTTTATTAGTCGTCTTTATATTCCGACGGGCTTTGAAACAAACTCCAAGTAAGTCTATTGTAATTATGAGATAGTCAACTTAGCTTCTTTCCATCTCTTGTTTCAATTTCTGGAAGGGCTGCACCCTAGGAAATCCAACCATAGGGTGATAGGAAAAAAGTGTAAACAAGGCAGTCTGTATCTGTACGTTCACTCGGTAGCTGTACTGTCCTTTATTGAACAGGCAGATCTTGAACTGTATTTGTCATGAATATGTTCAGGTCGCTTTGCCTAAAGCCAGGTTCAAATATAGAAATATATATATATGTGTGTGTGTGTGTGTGTGTGTGTGTGTGTGTGTGTGTGTGTTTGTGTTTGTGTGTGTGTGTGTGCGTGTTTGTGTGTGTGTTTGTGGGGGGGGGGGCGGGTTACGACAGTCTGAGATAACAAAAAGGGGGTGATGTTACATGCGCCGTTCCGCATGATGTGTTTCAGTTACTTGTATTTGTGCCGGGTCTAGCTATTGTGGGACCTTCATGACATTTCTCATTGTCGTTATTTAAAGACATGTTAGAATACAACTGGTATGGACACAAGTGCATTTTTTTGTCAACAGGAAAACAGGCGCATCTTAGTCGTCATTATACACAAATGTATTTTAACCGCATCTATCGATTTGGGAGTTGTTCGTGAAACTCCACTATGATATCATTTAAAGACATGTTAGCATAACAAGCTTAGTTTGTTTTCTGTCATAATGTTCTTTCTATGCATGTGTATTACGTATACTGTACAGGTACACAGGATCAGCTCATTGCTTTGTCAACTTAAGGCTCACATTATCATATCCATGATTTTCTGATTTCAAATATGCTCACGAAATTAAGATATTAAAACTGAAATGAGGGACAAATGTTGTATTTTGAATTCAAAACCAATTCATAATATACAAACGAATCTAATGAATATGGTCTGCCTTTATACTGTGACTATATATTTCTTTCTTTATTTAATTCCAAAAAGGCTATAAACTTACTGTGTTTTAGCCCAACAATATAGACAATAATGATTATATCAATATAGATCATATATGTGCATGTACATAAACGTAAAATGCAATTAGCTAACTACACACGATCATCTTCGCTTTTAATTGCATTATTAAAACATGGAACAAAATAATGGGGTATCAGGTTAAATGTGAAAAGGAGCTCGCTTAGTTAGTTAAATGATACAAGTTCCAAACTTCAAATTCAAACACGAAGAAACCTGTTAAAGACTGAAGAAAATACTCATGGTGATGTTACCATTATCATATTTAATTTATAAACAATTTTTTTTCTTCAAAACAATCAGTAACGTACATTACTGTAACATATTCTTAACGCAGGATGATTATAATTCAGGTGAAAAGAAAACCGCAAAAACAGAAAAGAATCGTCTCAACATGTCCCGTGTTTTTAACAAAGGGGTACCTAAGTCAAAAGTGAAAAGCATCAAATTAACACTAGGAATAGTGCTAAGTAAGTATTACAGCATTCATGAAAGACTCGGGAGCGGGATGTTGTGGTTCGATACCTCGTTGTGTCGTACCAAAGACTATGACACTGGTAGTAACGTCTTGTCTCAAAATCTTCAGTGTTACAATTGAGTTAGAGAAACTTTTTATCATTAGTATCCTGATTATTTGACATAGTAGGTATGGGCATGATTAGGATCTCCAAATATCGGCTTAACCCTGTTGTATATTCTGGCAAAAGGAGCAATTGCTTAAAATATGCACTTCGGTCTTTTGATAACAAATTATGTGGTTTCGATGTCAGCTGCTACAGATGTGATATATGTAGGAAAGGATTATAAACGACTAGGCGTAGGTAAACATAACAAGTGCGAGGTATCAGTCGTGTATTGTCGGTAGACGGCATTACCTGAAAACGATATACAGAGATTATTGTCTAGCTCGAACCTGAAGTGTCAAACAATCTTGATAATAAACCAGTACACTTGTTTGATTAAGACGAGAATATTTCCAAAACATATTTGGAGTGTACGGTATTCGGTGTTCTAAATATTTGCAGCCGAGACCCGGTAGCTCAGTCGGTAGCGACGCGGGCTGTCAATCCAGGGGCTGTGTGTTCGAATTCCGGCTCGGCCAACATTCTTTCCGAATATTGAAAAAAGTCACTGCGACCTGCGTCATTCGTATTTCACCAATGGTCTCTTTAACAGTCTTTGTGAAAAAAAGTAGCCAGTAAAGTCTGTTGTGTGGTGTACTGGTGCGGGACAACCAGGAAACGCATGAGAAGGTAAACTGGTCGCCGTGATATGACTGTTTAAAACGGCGTTAAACCCCGTTCAATCAATTAATCAATCTAATTAATTGCAAAAATGTTTTAATGTGGTGTAATAAATTCATTATATACGTTGGGTTGGTCTTTTTTTTTCTCCAAACATCTGAGAGTTATGGTTTATATTTCAATATATTTGACATTGCAGGTTTCCTGATATGCTGGATGGCCTATTTTACCGGCTATTTCCTAACTATACACGCAGGCGTGAATCATCCTTTACTGATGATACTAACAACGTTTTATTACTGGAACAGTATCGCCAATCCAGTCTTGTTCTTCATCTACCACAGAAAAAAGGTTCGAGCCGCATCCAGGTCGAGGTGGTCATCGACGGAAACCAGTCACATTAAGTCGACAGTAGATACTTTTGTAAAAGCTGAAACTAACAATTCAGTGCCATTGATTGTTAAAGAAGGGTAGTAAATGTGTGATTGCATATATTTAAACCTAAACCTGGCGTCTATTTTCAAAATAGACGTAAGAAATGATAACGCGCCAAAAAGTGACGTAATCTGAAAACTAACTGAAATTGCATCACAATCTTCGTTGCCATATTTTTGTATTTGCATCATGAAAGGATTTCCTATTACAGTTAGCTAGTTTCATTAACAAGATCGTCAGTAACCAGAAATGAAATTAATTTCATAAATGGTCTTGATGATAGTTCATTATGCAATTTTTAACAGTGTAGGTTCGCCTGTATATCAGCATATATACACCTGCTCCCCCATTTTGGAATCAACACAAGTTGACAAAAACATCGAACACAATTATGTAAATAACATGTGAATAGTGTATATCTTGTTAAGACGGTGCGAATGCAAAAACTAATCTTGATATGCACTATTCTGAAAACCATCAGTACTTTATTCCATGGACGGGCTCTGTGTATGTATTGAATACAACAATATGTTTCGATGTAGGATCGAAGTATATTCACATTTTCATTGGGTGAAAATTAAATGTGTTTCATTCAAGAATTTCGATTCCGAGAACGAGATTATATTCTTCATGTCTCAAACTATATACTTTATTTGTTTATTTCATCCTCTCGCTTACTGCTGAAAAATAGGAGCTGGTTAACGTCTGGAATAAACATTCAAATATTCGTGATGAGTTCATTGTTTAATATACTTAGGATGTACCTGTTATACAAGTAAAACTTCATCTTGGTTTCAATGCTAAATCAGTGACGATGGTGTATCACTTATCTGGTAGTTCTAAAAGGTTCAGTGTGCAAATGTCTTGCTGTCATCATTACAGTATTTCCACGTAGCTTATATCCACTTACATGAAGAATATAGAAGAGTAACGTTATAATTTCCGTTTCAGCACGCTTTTAAAGATCTTCGTGCAAAATCCCGTTTAAGAACTAAGAAGGGAGGTAGTCCTTACCGAATCAACGTATTTGTCCTCTTTTCTGTCATTCCATGCGGGATATATGTTTCGTTTGGTTGATTTGTTGTGTACTTTAAATTGATGGTTTTGACATATTTGCCATGTGTAGTATATGTAAATTGTTAAAATTGTTAAAATGTATGTGTTTTACTCGTCAATGCTTCTATATATGTTCATTTGTTAAACTGTCATATGTATATATGTTTACGACAACGTAAAAACAATTTGTGACATGTTTGAAGATAATAAAATTATTTTAAACAAGTTTGCTAGAGGGACATGTGATGATCGCTTTTGTGAAGACATTTTTAAATCATACCCGTAGTTTCAAAGAAAGTTAGTGGTATGTTGTTCATACGACTGTGTTAAATAATAAACTGTGGAATTTAGGTACAATTAGCCCATTATTGTAGGATGACATATTATGTAAAGGAATTTTGACGCTGAGGACGACAACGACCGACATAAAAGCTAGCATTTGACAGGTCGTAGTCACGTGGAGTGGAAATAACACGTGACTAAGATAATTAAAGAAAGAGTATGATTAAAAATGTTTATCAGTTTTACTTGTTTGTGAATATTAATTATCCAAACAGACTTTTGTCAGTATGTGCCCCCAACCTTAACATCATAGCTGTATGAATCTCCCTTTTTAAACTGTTTCTTTCAAGCAGGTTTTTTTTCTGGGCACATCTTGCAGATACTTACAACAATAATATATTTAAAGAATGATACATGTCATTTCTAGAGTCGTCTTCTTTCAAAGGAAATCCCAACACTCGAAACTGAATAAGAGTGGTACTTTCGATATGGGTAAGTTTTGGCCAATAAGCATTATCTAATTTACCTAGTCAACAGTTGCTGTCTCAGTGAAATGATTACAGATAAATCAAATCCCGATAAAGTTTAATACTTGAATTGTGAAAATACAGTGGGAACATCTGGTTTAACCCTTTCCCACTTACAGACACATCTGCAACAGACAACATTTGAAAACATTGAGACAAACGAGGATATTGCTCATAATGGACAATGTCTATTTTAACCAAAATTATCTTACTTTATTAAGTATTTACAATTTCCCTCTTTGTTTCAATAATTGTGCACAGTCGTTTTCTATCTACATCATACTTATCGTATGTAGGAAACAGTTGAGGAAGGGCACGCGAAAATAATGTTCCGTATGAGATACATGCTGGTATCCGTTACAGTTTCCTAAATATACCACATCTCCGACAACCAGTGACAAATAAACTGACACTGTTACAGGTCTATACGAGGAGCCGCCGTTCGTTTGAGCATAACCAATAAATGTCTGATTTTTTCGAATGTAACAATACAGCTCAAAGTCAACGTTTACTAGAAGCGTGAATGAAAAACTATAGATTCCGGGGACAGTACACGTGAACTTTCCCGTCGATGTGTTGTAACCACCACCAACGTTCGTGATGACGCTTCTGCAGGTTAAGGTTGTCTCAACTCTGAAGTACGCACCTTTGTTATAGTTTACTGCAAATACAATGGATCCACCTGAAAGAGATAGATGTATACATAAATCAAATGTTTGCACCAATCTATTTGCGAAGTTTCGAAATACTTCGCATGAAAGAACCAAACCCGTTTTAAACCCGTCCCACAAGCAAGTGTATTTAGATGCATCTGCAGCAATCTGTTGGAACAACATCGGGACAGAAAACATATTTATTAATGAGCCATTTCTTCTTTTGTCATAATGTTAATAAGTGTTTCCAATTATATTACTTCCCCTCTTACATAATTGTCTTATATCAGCAAAACGTTTCAAAATACTTCAACTTTTGATTTGTATAAGAGAGCAAATATTGAACCGTGACTAAAGTAAGTTATTTTATTAAACTCATTGGGGAACTAGCCTTTTTACGGGATAGGTTTGGCAGCAAAACATCATGTGATACGTTTTGCATGAATGCAATCTCATACATATCACATAAACGGAGTTAATAATTCCAACTGAAAACGTAACAATCTACTATTCGCGCCATTCCTTGGTTCAAGTATGATCATTGATTTTTAGTTTGAATCAGTCTATCATTTTAAACCGTCTTGATAATTGAATTTGTTCTAATGTCTTGTTCAAGAATGGCATTGACAGGACAAAGGTCATTCGCCGTTACATGTCGTTTCATTAAAGAGTTACACTAATGCATTATCAACACTAGGGGACTTTAATAGTTAATTGCATACAACGAACCTGTATACAAAGTTTACTTACATCTACATGTAGCCTTATCGGTTTCGTCGCCGACACAATATCTTCATATATAGTGATAGTGTTAGGTTATCACACGTTCTGTTTCTTGATTTTTGACCCCCAACAATGGAGACAACGTGGACCAGTTGCGTAATATGTATATTCTAGGACATAAAATATATTGTGTGTGTTTGCTTAAACAGGGGTCAATGTGGTTTACGACCTCACGGCGGCAGAACTCGTAGTCATGATACCTGGGTAAACAAACCAGTACCAGACTAGGGTTTTTGTCTTTACAAAGGACATACCGCCATTGTGTCACCATGAGGCACTGTTGAAGTTTTAAGGTTTCAAAGATGTTCAATAGTTTAGAGATAATCCTTATCTTTCAAAAACATTTAACTATCAAGCTACGTGAACAACAATTGTGAACACTGTTCACCAAGACATAGGTGCAGTCAAACATTGATCTACATTGTTGACTAGTAATGTATACAACAATAGCAAATAAACTCTAGCAGTTATACCAGAACCATGGAGATTGGTACCTTAACAAAGTAGACTCTGAATCAAAGCCGGATCTCTCGCCATGTAGGTAAGGTAACTATTGAACCATACATTTGGTGACTATGATACTGCACATTGGTATATCAAACATTTGGTATCGAAATTGTTAGTATATAATGGCATCGTTAAGAGTAAAGTTTTCAATGCTGAACCTTTTAAGGAAATTATACAATGTACAGTTTTACACTTGGAAAACTCCATATTTACTTCTAACACTATTGGCAATTTCTCTTCTATTCACAAAGAAGGATTTGTGCGTGATAAACTTAACACAGTATATCACGCTAGACATAATAAACTATTATTGGCTGTTGAAATGTCCGCTCGCGTTACTGGGCACAGAAATGAAAACAGTCTTAACTCCTACATTTAACCATTTGAAGACGATATAGGAGCACATAGCAGAACTCTCTGTCTTTTAAACACTCATCATTCGATCCTTGAATACATCTCACTGTGTTGTTTACTTCCAACACTGTTGATGTTCCAGAGCATACAACAGTTATGAACATGTTCACATCACCATTTACGTAAATATGTATTCCGAGAAGACAATGAATAAATTGATCCAAAATCTTTGTTTTTCTAGCGAGTCCGGACAAATGTCTTCGTTGCTATTTTTAGCTGCTGTCATAATAAATGACGCTTTTTGTGTATGCCTACGTGATTATTTCCTACATACCTGAACTCCAAATCGTGATATAAGATACGGTATATCACTCAAAGGGTAATATCTATTTGCTAATTAAACAACATTTGAGGTAAGTATTTTAGACATAAGTAACGGGTTGGATATCTTTATCAATCGTTTAATAACATGTGTTGTCCTCAATATGGCGTTATTTAGCATTTGAGGTATATATATTGGCCTCATAACCCATGGCTTGTTTTGACAAGGGTGTACAGTTAGAGCTCATGTACACTTGTGTATACGTAGCGTTAACGTTCTACCTAAGGGTAGGGGAGGCTGACACTACATGGACCCTCTTGGAAAAAGGTCCGTGTATCCAAGATCTAGAAGTCAGGGATATTGTCATGAATAATCCCTAAGATCTATTGAACATGCAAAGGAAATATGCAAAGGATCCGTGGATTGTCCGTGAATGCCCTTAAATATCTCAACAGTAGTGATTGTCCGTGAACAATGCTCAGCTTTCAGTGAAACAATTTGGTACCACATCGGTTGCTAATCCAAACATTTGATAACAACTACTTCAAATTAGCATCTCTTTCGTGTGAGCTGGTCCTGTAATGTTGGCGTATTGGTAATTTCAAGTTTCAAGATAATTATATAACTTAAGAATGCACACGACTAATACATACGAAAAGGTTTGTTCAACGCTTATGTGTTACTTAATCCTTTAATGCATGTAGCATCGATCGACCTCCCCCTCCCAGCCTCCCCACTCATTGGTAAAATAGAAACGAAAAGAAAGCAAAACAGTAAGATGTATATTTTAAAATTACCAGAGGACAACAATAGAGATATCTTCATTGTCTTGACATTATTAAATTACAATCTTTATACTGTATTCAAAGCTTTGTGATGAAACGCGGACTCCATTTTATTCACAATTTTTCATTTCTTTACAACGTTTTAAAAATCATTAAACGTCAGAAGTGTACTAAGGAAGAACCTTAATATTTGATTTCAAATGCAAAGGCATTTTGTCGGCTATTACCATTTTTGAAACAATGAGGACGAAAAGTAATTGGCAATGTCTTCCTACCCCACAATGTTTTCTACTCAACTCTTAAAGTGTACGTCCATTCAGAGAGTTCACACTTATATCCCATAATATATTATCTTAATAATCTGTTGCAGATTCTTTTATATTTTAAGAAAGAGTTTTCGCCGTATAGTTTCAGTACCGTACGATGCTGGATTTATAATTTCAGTATGCATATTTACCTCGCCTTTTCTTCTCTGTCTTATGAGATCTCGTAGATATAACGAGACGGGTCCTGAGATTCCCGTGAAGAGATTTTTAAGCTGTTAGTACTTCATTACGTATGTTATATTTACTTAAGGAATCGACTATCATGATTACGGGCGTATTTATAAAAGACGCAAATAAAATTGAATTGCACTTACCGTTTTAAACGACGATATAGATCTGGTCCCAAACTGGTCATAAAGATCTGTATCTTTATGACGTATTTTTATTTTTATAAAACCGCCCCAGGTACATTCTCGTATTAACATGTTGGTAGGAAATTTAACGAAAACTAATGCGAACAATATACTACCTTTCTCTCTCGCTTCATACACTAAGCTTTTGTATCAATGCAACTAGATGTTATCATATGTACATAAGCTGTAAACAAAACGGGTTATTGTTGTTTAATTTATTGTTTAAGTAATATGTAAGTTAGTTAACCCTTTCCCGCATATAGCAGATGACTTATTGAAAACCAGGAAACACATGAGTAGGTGAAATGGCCGCCCTGATATGACTTTAAATGTTTGAAAACAGCGTTAAACCCAAATTAAGTAATCAATTATTCATTCAGACCCCTGAGGTAAACGGTAAAAGAATCAACAAGATATGTGACATGAAATGGAATTTGAAAGTTTGCCCTTTGATAGCAATTGTCATAGCTGTAGAACCAACGTCGATCGGATGAAATGCCAAGATAGATCAAATACCGATACTGACAATTATCTCATCTCATTCAGACCCCTGATACATGAAAACAGGATCAGCAAGAGAACTGATATGACATTAAAAGGAATTTAAAAATATGCAATTTGATAGCAAGTGTCATAGATATATCTCAAACTTCAAAACATATCAGATAAATAACCCTTTACCAAGGCACATACCATAGTTAAGTAAAGGTTTGTAACGCATGTCTCGAAAATAAGTGTTTTTTCGACATGATATAATTGAAGTAAAGCCAAATAAAATAAGTAAACAGATGAGCTATTACATTTGATAGCTAAATGTCAACGGATTAATAATCCTTGTGGGAAGCTAGAAGTGTCAAACAGCTTGAAACACACGTTATGTTAACTTACCACATGATATAATTGATATTCTGTTGACATCGGCATTAAACATCAACAACTCAATCAAAACACTGACATCCATCCGTTGTTCGCGTGACATCGCCCTTATTAAAGGTCACGATAGCTAATATAAAATTGTTCTCATTATACAACCCAGACGGACTCGTTTACAGATTTCCGGACAAATATGGTGTGTTGTACGTGTTAATCGTATCAAATGGCACTTAAACAGTGGGAGGATTAGTTTTCAGCCGCATTTCTGTTATCCTTGTTAATGTAACCGTGTAATAACATATATGTTAGCGTGGTGATAAGACGCCGGGCATCCCGGGTTCGATCCCAGCTCGTGGCAGTCAAGATTGATTGATTGATTGATTGATTGATTGTGGTTTAACACCGTTTTTAACAATTTCTCAGTTATATCACGGCGGCCAGTTCACATACACATGCATTTCCTTGTTTTCTTACCCCAGTACCCCACACAACAATCTTCCCAAGTAACTGGCTGCTTTCCACATAGAATAATCCCATTGGTGGAAGACGAATGACGCATGTCGCATTGACTTTTGTTAATCATCGGAAAGAAAGTTGGCCGAGCCGGGAGGCAGTCAAGAGGCAGTGCCCTTATGCGATGAACATGTCCTACTCTTGTTCTGATTGTGTCACACAGGGCTCATATAAAAGTTGTCTATGAATGTTGACATATATCACACATATTTGGCTGATTTATAGAAATCTACAGAGATGAGCAAAAATCGTATTTGTTAGAAGATAATATTTTTCATGGGATGATTTTAGTTGCCATTTATGATATGAAATGAAGTCAAATATGACATCACAACTTACATTGTTGTTATAAACAAAACACAATTGATGAACATCATAAGCCAGCTGGCAGATGGTATTCAGACTCTCATAACTCACTTGGTACTCGGCCGTTTCGGCTGGTTATAAGTAACAGTAATTTAATTGGTGGATTCAGCTAAAAACAAGCCGATGTGGTTGATATGTTAGGCATTCACCTCACGTATACGCGAAATACCAGTCATTTTAAACGATTTATTTAGCGTAATTCCACGATGTTGATGATGCACCATTATCTTTTCAATCAGAAATGATTTCAACAGATTGTATCAGGCGGTACTTATGTTAATATATTAAACACGAAGAAATCAAGCACGATTTTTTTTTGTTAAATTCAGTGGGCGGTTTATCTTCTAAGAAATAGTTTAATGGTAAAACGTTGGAACCTTTACTTTTCATGCTATCACAACAGCGCTCGATTAGGTCATTCTTCTTTTACTTATCACTCTAAAAAACAACCATGATAAAACACATCCGTCTTGAGAGTGGAAGACCCGGGTTCGATTCACGGTCGGGTCCTACCAAAAACTGATATAAAGTTAGTAGTGAGTTCCCTCGCTGGCGCTCAGTATTTCGGGGATCATAACATTATGAAAGACGCGCTTGTAAGGGTTAGCTTACCAACATATATGGTAATTTACTCAACAACACGCCGTAATATTACTGAAATTCGGTTGAAAACTACTTGAGATACATTACAAGTTAAACTAAATATGAAAACTTTCTCAATTTCAAATACGCTCACTTCATGTCTCCTAACAGTCTTAAAACATCCCACATTAACCCATTATGTAGGTTTATGACGCACATGCATTTCTTAGATAATAAGAATTTGTTTCAGTGTCTTATCAAAACTACTTTAATCGAATGAAAAGCAATGGGAGATATCTTTAAATCTGATCTGATAAACCGGTATTGAAATGATTGAGTCACATCAACCGCTATGAATCGTTATAGTTTTCCAAATTGCATTTATTTGCAGTGTTGGCTGTGGAGATGAGGTTGTCTGTCTTACATTGCATAACACTGATATTAACACAGACAATAGTGATCGTGTCATATTTATGGATTTATACATTTTTTAAATTCATAGTTTCAGATTTAGTATAAAGGGTATGGAATTTAACCCTTTTATCCAATGTGTAGACATTTTACATATCTTAAGCAAACGACTTTGAAAAATATTGCGGCAAATATATATAAAAAAGTAATGATGAGCAGTTTATCCTTTAACCCTAATGTATCCAGATGTATTCAATAATCAAGATTTCAGTCATAGAGATTATCACATAGATGTTTTCAAAATTCGTCCGCTGAAAATATTGAGGCAAAAAGGATGAGTAACTGCCACAGAAAAAGTTAGAAAATTTACATAACTTTGACGTCGTGATACCAACACAATATATATAAAAAAGATCACGATGAGCAGTTTATCCATTAACCACAATGTAACCAGATGTATTCAATAATTAAGCTTTCATTCATAGAGATTATCACCAAGATGTTTTCAAAATTCGTCCGCTGAAAATATTGAGGGAAAAAGGATGAGTAACTGCTTTTTTTCCCCACAATATATCTTACTATATTCAATAGTGATATTTACATTTAAAGAGGTTTGTCATACGTTTGCCTGTATTGTATCAAAAGACCTCTGCTCTATATATTACATGTGAAAAAGAGTTGTTATTATAATGTTATTAATTAGGTGATTTCATATTGGCCGAGTTATTTGTCCGAGGTATGCAGTATTGGCCTGAGCCCGAAGGGCGAAGGACAATACTGCTGACAGAGGACAAATAACTCGGCCAATATGAAATCACCTAATTAATAAGTATTTTATTAATCAACTTTTTTATAAATACATGAGTCTTTAGTTATAATCTTAAATAAACAATTAATGGTTAATATGGCGGAAGATATAAGTTAAAATCGGTTACTTTGTCAATTCAATGCGTTGATCTTTAAAAAAGACGGCTACCTAATTCATTTTTGTGTTCCACCATTCTCGTATAAGGCGAGTTTCGACAGCCAATGAAAATGGTCCATTCCTCAGATTTCGTATTTGGCGAGTTTTGTAGCCAATGAAAACGGCAGAAATTCATATTGGCCGACTTGGTCCATATTAGGCGAGTTTTAGCAAATATTGTCTTCTTTTGTTCTGTATTAGCTCTACGGTTGTTCTAGTATCGCGTCAAATACGCAATAGTTAATTAATAATATAATGTTATTAATTAGGTGATTTCATATTGGCCGAGTTATTTGTCCGAGGTATGCAGTATTGGCCTGAGCCCGAAGGGCGAAGGACAATACTGCTGACAGAGGACAAATAACTCGGGCAATATGAAATCACCTAATTAATAAGTATTTTATTAATCAACTTTTTTATAAATACATGAGTCTTTAGTTATAATCTTAAATAAACAATTAATGGTTAATATGGCGGAAAATATAAGTTAAAATCGGTTACTTTGTCAATTCAATGCGTTGATCTTTAAAAAAGACGGCTACCTAATTCATTTTTGTGTTCCACCATTCTCGTATAAGGCGAGTTTCGACAGCCAATGAAAATGGTCCATTCCTCAGATTTCGTATTTTGGCGAGTTTTGTAGCCAATGAAAACGGCAGAAATTCATATTGGCCGACTTGGTCCATATTAGGCGAGTTTTAGCAAATATTGTCTTCTTTTGTTCTGTATTAGCTCTACGGTTGTTCTAGTATCGCGTCAAATACGCAATTGTTAATTAATAACATTTGATATTTCTCTAAGTATGTCTCCGAATGTATTACCAAATAAAGTGCCTTAACGGAACCTTGGTGGAAGACGAATGACGCTAGTTACAATGACTTTTATCAATTACATTCAAGATTCCTTTAACAAACTTTATTATTTATTGAACTGCGCAGGCTTTTCTGGGTCGAAACATTACGCAGAGTCTACAGTATTGGTTTTCTCGTGGAACGTCTCATATGTTAACCAAAGCTTCTATCAGTGTAGGTTCAATTCAATCTGACAATATGTTCCGTCTTATCAGAATATAATATGTTAACAGAAGCTTCTAACAAGTATACGAATGTAATATATGATTCGCGATAAACTTCTTCCTCAGACTCTGAATTGGATCTACAGTGTACACAAAGGCCAACGTTTACTTTTTTTTCATTGACGTGGCTAATTAATGTCTCTCCGTAGCTTTTCTTTTACGATTTTGATCAGCGTGGATTTTCATGGATCGTATTATCGATATCCCACTGACACTCTACAACAGGTATATAGTAGTAGCATTTGCATAAGTCCTTGTACAATTAATTGATAAATAAACAGTGATACATGAAGATCAAAATTAGAAAGTACTCCAGAAAATGGTTCGAGTTAAATGTTATATTCGAATTTTCAATTAATCGATTCATCGCGTGTACACTGCATTTGCTAATATTTGTTATGATTGATAGATTGGGGTTTTCTGCTGTTTTCAACAATGTTTCAGTCATAACATGGCTGTCAGTTCGCCTACGCATATGTTTCCTGGATTTCTCACAACAGTACTCCATACAACATTCTTTCTAAGCAAGTGGCTACTTTTCTACATAGACTGGTAACCCATTGGTGGACGACTTATGACGCTTGTCACAGTGAATGTTGTCAAACGTCAGAAAGAATGTTGGCCGAAGTTGGGTTCGAACTATAAACCCATGGATTGACAGTCCTCGTCGCTAACAACTGAGCTATTGGGGTATTTGTTACAAGGGAAGCGGATAATTTAAACCAATGTTAACTGCAGAAATATGTATCTAATGCACTCGTTCTCACAAATAGCCTTTAAGATTTAGAAGACTTTGAAAACTTATAATTAATTATTTATATATAAACGAATCATCCTAATTGTAGTATAACAGACAAAGTGCACATCATGAAAAGCTCTTCTTTTTCAATAATGTTTTAAAAGGTATCTGAAGCTATGATCAGTATGAAGATTACATATTTGCATTTTAAAAGAAAAATATATGTATTTTATATTCTTGAAGACGTTACACGCGTGAGTAAGTAGTGCTAGTGGGGAAAGTAGTGCCAACGGAAGTAAGGGGTACACTTGGCAGTAAATGGTACAAGCGGATGTAAGTGTTGCAAACGAGAGTAAGTGGTGCATGCGGGAGTAAGTGTTACACGCGGGAGTAAGTGGTACACGCGGCAGTAAGTGGTACAAACGGGAGTAAGGGGTACACTTGGCAGTAAATGGTACAAGCGGATGTAAGTGTTGCAAACGAGAGTAAGTGGTGCATGCGGGAGTAAGTGGTACACGCGGGAGTAAGTGGTACACGCGGCAGTAAGTGGTACAAACGGGAGTAAGGGGTACACGCAGCAGTAAGTGGTACAAACGGGAGTAAGTGGTGCATGCGGGAGTAAGTGGTACACGCGGGAGTAAGTGGTACACGCGGCAGTAAGTGGTACAAACGGGAGTAAGTGGTACACGCAGCAGTAAGTGGTACAAACGGGAGTAAGTGGTGCATGCGGGAGTAAGTGGTACACGCGGGAGTAAGTGGTACACGCGGGAGTAAGTGGTACACGCGGCAGTAGTGGTACAAGCTGGAGTAAGTGGTACACGCAGCAGTAGTGGTACAAGCTGGAGTAAGTGGTACAAGCGGGAGTAAGTGGTACACGCGGGAGTAAGTGGTACACGCAGCAGTAAGTGGTACAAGCGGGAGTAAGTGGTACACGCGTTTGTAAGTGGTACAAGTGGATATAAGTGTTGCAAACAAGAGAAAGTGGTGCATGCAGGAGTAAATGGCTCAAGCGGGAGTAAGTTCTGCAAACGGGAGTAAGTAGTGCAAGTGGGACATAATTAAACGGGGATAAGTGGTCCATTCGGAAGTAATTGGTACAGGCGGGAATAAGTGATTCTAGCGGGAGAAGGTGATGCTAGCGGGAGTAAGTGATGCTAGCGGGGGTAAGTGATGCAAACGAGAGTAGGTGGTGTAAACTATAATTAGAATACACACGAGAGTAAGAATGCAAACAAGATCAATTAGTGCTAACGAGATCAAGTGGTGCAAACTATAGAATGCACAATAATCCGTATTCAGCTCTTCATGAAGTGTATGTTATAACGTCCGAAATGCTTTCGTTTTATTATTTAATACGCGTAGTTTGATCTTGATATACATTATTTTAAACTCATGTTCTATGATGCACATGTAGTTACCATGCATGCTGATTGTTTATCTATAAAGCATCGGTACATTTACAAGCTAAACATCCCACAGAGAATCCAGTGGATTACATTCAATTCAAAGTTGGGTTGTGTGAAGCATTTATTTGCACTAAATTGAAAATAACTTTATTGTAATCGTGAACTTTTTTAATATAAAATTAATTCATTTTTGGCATAACAATCCAGATATAAGTATACAAAGTTTCTTTTCACGGCTGTACGCGAATTTACTTTAAAACAGCATGTGGTTATAACGGAACGTGTCAGTTATGTACTATAAATACCATTTGTGAACAATTTCGACAACATCAACCTGCATAGTAACACATGCCTTCAAATATTAGAGCTGCATTGTGCAATATTCATACATAAATATATTATAAAACTAATATATCAACACCTTAAGATCATATACAACATGATTGCTTGTATTGACTGAGATACATGTAGAGATTTACAATTACCAACAAAAATCATAACAAAATACGTGTGTATACTTAAATCCGTGCACTAATCTGAGTGTATATAGTTGTAACTAGGGAGAATAAGTATATGTCACACATATAAATTGTACAATCTGTGGACCAATTGGAGGGTGTATAGTTGCAACTAGGGAGAATAATTGTATGTCACACATATAAATTGTACAATCCGTGAACCAATTGGATTGTGTATAGTTCCAACTAGGGAAAATAATTATATGTCACTCATATAAATTGTACAATCCTTGGACCAATTGGAGTGTGTATAGTTGCAACTAGGGAGAATAATGATATGTCATACATATAAATTGTACAATCCTTGGTCTAATTGGAGTGTGTATAGTTGCAACTAGGGAGAATAATTATATGTCACACATATAAATTGTACAATCCTGGACCAATTGGATTGTGTATAGTTTCAACAATGGAGAATATGACTCTCGCTCAAACGAATTGTACAATAGAAGTGACACGAAACGGATCCTGTGACAATTATACGATTTCTAACGATTATGAGAATGAAATGGTACTCAAAGACGATGCCAGGGTGAGTACCGTGTGTCAATGTTACTCTTTTCTCAAACCAACCATATATGTAGCAGACGTACAACTTGAGATATACATAATTGAATAGCATTGGAAAGAATGTTTCAAAAGTAGAAATTTACGCATTATAAATAAGTTCTCCTTATGTCACTATTAACAATATTCGCATAATGCAGATGTAGCAAATGCTTACAGCTAAGGTGCAAATGTTATTTCATTTTAGTTGCATGTTAGTGTATGTGTTTCCTTAAAAGTTAAACTGTTTATACTGTAAATGTTGTAGTTTGTTTATACATGGATGTGAGATTAAACATAAAATGTGTTCTCTACTTTGCCGAATAAGTCTTGTATTTGAGAAAGGATTATGAGGCTGCATATGAAAAGCACACATCAGAAAGTCTTAAGCTTATGGTGAGTACGACCTATTGCGTGCCTATATAGTCTTTATGTGGTGATATTATTCACGAATATAGACCACACTCAAAAACTATATAACTGATAATGAGTTGTATTAAATAGACCCGAACTGTGAATGAGTTCACTGTGATTAGACGTTGTGCTCAAGTATATATTTGGTTGGAAGCAGGTTCATCGCAAGGATACACCGGCTTTAAAATAAGAACGTAGTTTTCTGGTCGAAATGCATTACTTGAAAACTTCCTGATGGATATTATGTTAACTCTTTCCCACCCACATGTTGATGCACATTGAACAGACAACTAATGAAAAAGAGAGAGGACAAAGAACAATATATTCCGGCGTCAGGAGAAGTGGCTTGTTTTGGGACAATGTTTTCACAATTTGTCTGCAACAGGACGCTCATAATTAACTCTGGACACGCCGTGTTATAATTAACTCGTAACTAACCTAGTAAACGCCATGTTATAATTAACTCGTAACTAACCCAGTAAACGCCGTGTTATAATTAACTCGTAACTAGCCTAGTAAACGCCGTATTATAATTAACTCGTAACTAACCTAGTAAACGCCGTGTTATAATTAACTCGTAACTAACCCAGTAAACGCCGTGTTATAATAAGCTCGTAACTAACGCAGTAAACGCCGTGTTGTAATTAACACGTAACTTACCCAGTAAACGCCGTGTTATAACTAACTCGTAACTTTCCCAGTAAACGCCGTGTTATAATAAACTCGTAACTAACCCAGTAAACGCCGTGTTATAATTACTATTGGTCATTTCTGGTGTCGAGAGACTTTCAGAGTGCTTTTGTGAATCGATTGCGGACATTTAAAATCAAAATCATACATTACAAAGGCGCAGTCTGATCTAGATATAGCCCAATCGAAAAATACAAAATGTCTGTTGTTACGTGTTCCGTATAAAAATACCAAAGACGGATGCGACTCCTCTCAATTTGGCAGCTTTCGGTTTGCCCTGACAAAGGCTCGAACCGTGACCTTCCTATCTCAGTGTAAATGATTAACAGACGCGGTTCACGTTTAAATGTAGCTTACAACTTCAAAATGCTATTTATAGATACTAGGCGTGCATGTGTAACGATTAAAGTGAGTAAATGCGTTGATGCACATTTCAGAAGATATCATTAAAACCTGAACTTAACAGAAACTCTTAACAGAGTAGTAGTACGAGACATTATTGAAGCGGACTTAAAACATTGTGAGCTATTTCTCCTTTGCAGCCATACTATCAAAAGTCGTTTGTTACAAATAATCAAACATTCGTCTATATACAGGAAAAGGTCAATAGGCCATGGCTAGATGCATCACGAACAATATAGAACCAGATCAGTCTGAAATGTAATGTGCCCGCGTTCACCTATTACTCCAGAGTCGTTCTAATTAAAATTCGTATAATTGTAATAAGCAGCAAAACCTCTATGTTGCTAAGCAATATGTTTACGTATTCTCCAAGTTCAATATTTTGCGAATTTAGTATTTGAATTAGATCAGCATATACATTTATTGGAGAATATGACTCTCGGACGTTGTTGGTCGTAATTTAACGAAGGTCGGGTTTTCAATGACGCGGCCCTTTCTCTATTTTCGAAAACCGTTTCTAATTCATTTTCTGTTTAACTCAAATAGGTGAGGTCAAACAGCTCTTCTGTGCAGCTATGAGAACGTAATTTTCTGTTTGAAATGTTTTAAATGCAACAGAATTCTATATGCGTGTAACCATAACCTTTTCTCACGTCTAGACGTAGTTTGACGCATGTGCATCAGACGACTTTTGTCTTTCTGTTTTCAATTGAGTAACATGAACATAATCGAAAACCTCAGTGCGTACTTTTCCGGATGTCGGTATTCCAATGCCTCGGCCTATTATCTAGTGTCAGAAGAGATTTGGGTCGTTATTTGGTTTAAAACACAAACAGATAAGGCAAACAGTACTCGTGTGCAGCAATGTCAAAATAAGAACTTAACTACTTATATGAAATGCAGGAAGATATTTACAAATAAGTCACATCTGGCTAATTGAGGTCTTCTTGACTATCCATCAGATACATTAGCGATATTTTAATAGGGCGTAAGATTATATACATTTCGGAATACATGGTGATACTGCGAGGATGTATCTGCTCGCCTGAGTGTTCTATGCCGATCAATAAGACCCGAACTCGCTACACGCGCCTCATATTCAATTTAATCAAGCCATACTCTTCTCGATATATTTAATAATAATTGCAAATTCAAATACATTGCATATATTTACAGTGTGTTATGGTGGAGCTTCAGTTAAGAAATGGAAATATCAATGGAAATTATTTAAATATTTATACAAGAATTGTAACCTCTGTTGGATAAACTTCATTTTTTGACTGCCGTGTTGGTGTCAGACAATGTGAAAATGTATCTCTCTTTCTGTTTACAAACATTTTGAAATATCTCTATCAGTATCTGCTAAACAGTGAATGTAAAGGAGATTATTAAGATACTTTTGTAGAAGGGATGTACACGTTTTTGAAACTATTCATCATATTCTATGCGGATGATATGGTGATATGTATAGTGATAACGTAACTGACATTCAAATTACTTTAAACCAATTTAAAAATTACTGTGAATGGAAGCTTTATATCAATATAAATAAAACTAAAGTAATGATGTTCAGGAAAGTAAATTGAATTATATTAAACAGTTTGCTATAGGTGGCCACATTTTGGAAGTAGTCAATGGATATAAATATCTTGGACTCAGTTTTGCCAAAAGCAGTTATTTATACAAATCAAAACAATATATTGCTGAACAAAGAAGTTAGGATATGTTTGCATTGCTTCGAAAATGATAGGTTTATATCTACCCTACGACTTACAAATATAATTATTTGATAAAACAATTAAATCTATGCTTCTATATGGCATTGAGATCCGGGGTTTTGGTAATGTAGTTATACTTGAAAGAAAATAACTAAAACTCTATAAATACATCTTAACTTTGAAAAAATCTACCCCATCTTATATGGTATATGGGAAACTCGGACAATTGCCCTTATCAGTATATATTAAAAATATATTTATAAAGCATACTTAAATCTCAGGGGCAAGACAATGTTAAAGAATATTTTTGTAATTTATGGTTCTCTGGGTTGTGTTATAGTCAAAGCTGTATTAGTAGTACATAGCTTACTAAGTCAACTCATCAAAAACTAAAAGACAAACATGTACAAAATTGGTACTCAGAATTAAACCAAACATCAGAACCACTATTTACAAACAAATTAAGACATCTTTTTTAATAAGTGAATATGTTAACAAATTGCATTTTCATCTCTGTAAAAACACTGTTTCATTTCTTACCAGAAAACATCGCCTACCAGTAGAAACAGGGAGATGGCAAAACATACCAGCAAATGAACGTAAATGCCCTTATTGAACAGACATAGAAGATGACCATTAACTATATTTTTGTCTGTCCAATATTCAATGATGAAATAATTAAATATTTAAATAAACATCTGCTTTACAGTCAGCACATTTTGCGCTATAATTATTAATTATCATAAGTGACATTATATATGTATGTTTACTATTTTGTCTCCATATGCACACGTATGATTGGCATTGCGTGTCAGGGGATGTCTTGGTCAACTACGAAAGACATGCTGACATGCTCTGTCCTGCGTAGGTGTGTGTATGGTAAGTGCATATGCGTACTGCACACATAACATTGCTTTGCGTGTTGGCGGACGGGGTATGTCCGGGTCAGTTACGAAGGACATTCCCACTGACATGCAATCTTATGTGTGCGTCTGTGTGTGACCTTATGCACATGTATGTATATACTATTATAAAAACAACAGGAATTGAAATGTTATGTTATGTATACATCATTGTCCCATACTAGTCCGGTGGTTGCCCCTTTTAAGAATATATGGAAGCAATCGAACATGAAATATATAAAAGTTTAACCACTAAAAGTTAATTAAGAGTTTTCTAAACCTTACTATATATATCGCAATGATTAACTTTACCAGACTCAGTTCTTTGTTACTCGTGCGTTGCTATAACTCGGAATCCCATATTAACAGTGTAATGGTAAATAGTTTCTATATATCTATTTTGCAAATCTTTTCAACATAAGTGAAGCTGAGATGGTAGACATAACGACGACATACGTGATGTTTTAATTAACTTAATTTCGACAGCACTTTAACAGTTAATGATTTCTTTTCATATCTGATATAATCTTAACATAAACAGTTTCACTACACGATGAAATAACTAATAGGTTAACATTGATAACGACACTACCAGTTGAATTGATTGGTTGGTGTTTAGGCCTCTTTCAACAGTTTACATATATATCAAGGCGTTTCCTAAAAGGTTACCTGTACTACTGGTCAATTTATCCTGAAACCTGCCAGTCGGTCGTAATGCTAACACCGCAACTCTGATGGCCAAGGAAGACGGCCATTACTACCCATATTAAAGTATTTGGTATGACCAGGCCAGGGATCGAATCCACGTCATTCTGCACCCGAGGTGGTACTACCAGTTGAAGGAATATAACGTGATAAGGATTGTACATATAATAATTTGGTGCGTTCTTGGGGGAAAAGGTACATTTTTGTATTTCTGAACACTGTAGCTACATGTAAATCCGTACACCACTTTGTCTTAAAACCGCGGTCACATCTTACCGTCACGCACTTAGTTGACCGTAGTGGGGATGACCGAAGTTGAACGTGTGGACCGTAGTTAAACGTAATCAACGTTGTTAGACGTAGTTAACTATAGTTCAATGCAGTTATAAACATAGTTTGAACTTTACGAAACCCTTGATTTGGCCAAGGTTAGCACAATTGTTTTCAACATGTTTAAAATATATCTATATATCTAGGATGCCAGGACCGTACTGTGACCGTAGTTTGAACGTAGTTGACCCTAGTTGACCGTATTCGACATTACTTGACCGTATATTATCGTAGTTGTGCATACTACGAACGTAGTTCACACGTAGTTCAACGTAGTTGTCCGTAGCTACACGTAGTGGTACCCTAGTTAACCTAGTTTACCCTACTTCTACCTAGTTGACTGTAGTGGTACGTTCAAATGAACTACGGTCAATTACGGGCGTGACTGTAACATATGACCGCGGATTTAGAATCTACGAAAGTATAGAGAACTTTCTAACAAGCTAATTAAAAGTATCAATGTAGCATTATATATATATACATATCAAGCACACTGTATGGATGCACAGGATGATCTTGAGCTACACTGTTTAACAATGGGAACATGATCCTTTTCACATGGATGGACTCATTTTCCATTTTGAAGAAAGCATCTATCATAAGGCAGATACATCGTGAAACAGGTGCAGTGTGTGTGCATTAAATGAACTGATTAAAGTCAACAAGATCAAAACTATCACCTACATTAGACCGAACACTTCGACCAAACAAATACATATCGGTAATACAAACATGTCGTGTATGTTACGCGTTAAAATATAGTTCCCATTCGAGTGTTACAATATTTTGATAATACAAGTGCAGGGGTAAACATATATATATCGCCTTGCATATTAACTGTTGAACAGGTGCAGTGTGTATACATCAAAAGAAATAATTAAAGCCAACTAGATCTAGATTATCATAAAGATCAGTTGGAACTCTTCAACTAAACACCCACATGTCGGTAATAAAAACATGTCCGGGTATGTTTACGCGTTAAAATATAGTTTCCATTAGAACTGTAAAAGTACCATGATATTACAAGTACAGTGTTAATCAGTTTCAGTATATATAGGATTGCATATAAACTGTTAAATAGATGCAGTGTGTATACATGAAATGAAAATTAAAGCAAACTATATCTAGATTACCATGTACATTAGTCGGAACACTTCCGACAAAGGAATACATATCGGTATTATTTCATGTCCGGGTATAAGACGCGTTTAAATGGAGTTTCTTTTCGCGTGTAACAATACTATCATATTTTAAGTACAGGGTTAAACTGTGAAATGTGTATAAATAACTGGTCCATTTAATCTGAAACCAGCCAGATAATCGTAATGCTAACCCAACAATGCTGAGCTCCGAGGAGAGAAAGCAATTACTGACATTTTAGAATTAACCCGAACGGTGATGGAACTAGCGGCCTCCCGCACCGAAGTGAACGCTCTATCTGTACTTCACCGATGCGGTCCATTTGTAGACAGGTTTCAATTTGTCGCCCGTTTATCTTCGACTGTCTTCGTTGCCAATTTACAGTAAACTCGTTATGAAGATATTAATTAAACGAACTAAATAAGTTACCGCAAGTGTGATTAACATCGATACCATGAAAGTGTTGTTGTTTTTTCCACTAATTTAATAAACCAATTACCCAACCTTGAATTCGCTTGCGGGTACGAACGGCAAGATAATATTCGTGTTTTATGAGCTTGTTATCGGTGGAATTTATATTGCTTTCGGCTGAAAAAAATCTAGTCTCAAAGAATAAACATAGCGGCTTATTGTTATATGTAATTCATTAATTAGTAGTCGGGACTTCAAATTTTCCTTTAATATTTATATCGAAATTAAAACAAAGCTGATGTCTTCATTCATTAATGTGTACAATATACAGTAAAGAACATCATGAAATTCACAATCTGAGCGGAACGTGATTGAATCGTGAGAGTTATTGGAAGGAAGTTGGAGGGCATTAAGTGCGGAACGGAATTTTGCATTCTGAACGAAACAATCATACAGAATGAACAAACTTTAATCACACGAATGCTTCGCTCATTAAGCGGTTGCAACAATTTATTCGATAATTATTTTACGAAACTTCTTTTGGTCGAAATAAAAACGTCCCAAGTCAGCGAAAAAAAGCATTCAATTTGATCGGAACGGAAAAAAGCAATCAGAGTTTTTTGAACGACTGAACGATTTAAGAGCGGATTGGAACGTGAGCGAAGCGTATTGTGAACGGTCAATTTGTCAATTTCATGATGCTTTTAACTGTATACGGCAGGCCCATAGCTAATGAATTCACCAGAGAGACGTCGCTCTATCTTCGTGATATATCTTTACAATTTTGATATGTTAATCTTCGACTGAAAATGAGAATATCTTCGTAAAGAGATATGTCTGTAAGTTAGAAGGACATAACTACGCTTAGAGCAGATGTCTTTATTACTTGTAAAGATAAACCCCCCCCCCCCCCCTCCCCCCCCCCCCCTTATGTCAGAGAGACATCTATCTAATTTAAGTATCTGCATGACATTATGAAATGTCTTTAAGACTGTGGGATATACTAATATAATCGTAATCTCTTTAACTTGATGTAACGTATATCTTACCTATAGATATGTTTCTTTAACTTTTAGTTAGTATTTTCAGGGTAAGAGAAATATCTCTAAAAAAATAGATATTTTTCTTACCAATCAATATTACATGGACATGCAATATTTATATCGCTCACTCACATGTTCATATCCAGATTAATCTCGGCAAAGCCAAATTTAAAACCTCTTTTCGTACGAGACACACTTCTCAAGTCTGTCAATTGCATTAATCTCCCACGAAAACACCAGCACCTAAATAATTGCACGATATACTGTCTAAAAATAAGAAAGTATGTAAAGAGCGTACGTAACAGTTCGCATTCTTTAAGCCGTTTTGTGTCATTTGCGATGTTCGCATTTGTTCCATTGGTAATGTCATACTGCCTGACGATTTAGATATGGAGTGACACATATTGGCTTTGTAAAGTGCTTTGAATCTGTGAAATTTAACTTTATGAATATCAATTGAGGCAAATCTTCTGAGACGTTCGGGAGGGGCATTCATTTTCAACAGAGTTAATCCCCCTTCTCAAAGGATTGATAAGATGTTGTACAATAACTCATTTAATATTTGCGGCTTTAGCTCAATTGATAATCGATAGGGTTGTCAATCTAGGCATTGGAAATTCAAGTTCAACTCAGTCAACCCACTTCCCAAAAGTGAAAGACATATTTTTTCCAGTGAAGTCTATGTAGTGTTTTGAATTGGTGAAAATCACATTTATTTTAAATCAAGAACAGCTTACAGTCATAATGTGATCAGGACAAAGGTGTCCCGTAAGTCAGAAATACCGATCCTTCAATCAAACGGAGGTTGACAGCGGAAGAGATATGTGTTTTGCAACAGTGTCGGCATTTCGCACAAAAGGTACTAGGTTTGAATACTGTGATGAATTAATTTCTGCATTTGGCAATTTTCCGCAGAAACGGCGTGAGTACTGGTTAAATCTGCAGGAAGCATGCATCGAACGTGATTAATATGACCTGAAAGCTTTTTTTTAAATCGATATAGAATAATAAACAAGTTTAATCTTAATTACTTAGGATTGAAACTATTGAAATCAATGACTTATGTCATATATCATAAAGTATACGTTGATTAGTCAGGCCAGTGTTTGGATAATGCAGAATCATGTGTTGTCAAAATATACAGTACATACAGTACTGATACAGATCTTTCTTTCTTCTACATTTAGCCGTATTTATAGGAATAAGATGTTAAACAATATGTAATGATAATTTTGAATCACGTCATATTTTTCATCAATGTTCTATTATATAATTCAGAGGTATTCATTTCCGTAATAGTTCTTTTGACATTAAGGTTATCATATCTGTATTGTTCTGTTTAATAGGCTGTGTTAACATATTACTATTTGAGCCGACCCGAGAGGAAACCAACAGTATGGCCCCTGCGTAGTGTATCGACGAAGATCAGCCTGCGTAGTCCGCGCTGACTGATCCGGGCCGAAAAATTCCCCGTCCCAGGGGGATACAAGTAAACGGTAATGATTCCTGAAATCCACAGGAGGCGAATAGTGTATAGCCTGCGTGGCATGCTTAGGTTGATCCGGGTCGATACATCACGTTGAGCCCATAATGTTCGTTTTCTCGATGGACGGCTCATTTATTTATTAAAGACGAATTGCATCGTTGGTTTTGTGCAGTCAAGGTTTTGGACTGTGCCAGTGTAGTTATATTCGTATATTTTAGACGTATTTCATTGTTGGCATTGTGCTGACAAGGTCTTGGACTGTATCAGTGTAGTTATATTTGTATAGTTCAGACCTATTTCACTGCTGCCATTGTGTTGTCATGGGTATGGACTGTGATAATTTAGTTATGTTTTTATATTTCAGACGTATTTATTGTTGGCATTGTGTTGTCATTGTTATGTACTGTGTCAGTGTAGTTAAAATTAAATATTTCAGTCGTATGTCATTGTTTGCTTTAGTTGTCATGGTTATCGACTGTGTTAATATATTTTATATTTGTATATTTCAGACTTCATTCACAGTTGGCCTTGTATTGTCATGGCTATGGACTGTGTTAATAATATTCCTAAACCTGACTGTCATAGTATTGATATGTCGATACAAGAAGCGCTCCAGATTGTATTTCTTTTTACTGAATCTAGCCATAGCAGGTAAGAAATTCATTCATTTACCACAATGTTTTAAAAATATTTCCCGTCCCATGCATGGTTGTCCACTTATGAGAAAGGCTGTTACACCGAGATGACTAAGTCGATGACGACAATGCCGGTCGATCTTTAAAATGTAAGTTCGAATCGCGATTTGACCATTCAATCTATCCTATGAACTGTTATATTCGTCTTCCAACAATACTACAAACTACTAAAAATCTAAACTCATTCACAGAATCTTCTAACAAGCTTTGTTCAGAGATATTTGAGCAGTGTAGATCTTATTCAAACTATGCGGATACACAGACTGATCTGGATCTACATTGTGCACAGTATGTAATATTGTCAAAATCTAAATAAACTTTGATATATGTTCACAACAAACACATAATGACAGTTCAAACTTTCAACAAAAGCTGCTGAAAATTATAGAATGGTATGTTAATTATATTCGATTGTTCTTTTCTAGATTTGGCAGCAGGTTTACTCGATTCATTTCCGGACGCTGTGGAGAGATCTCTCGGTTTGAAATGCATGGTACCGTTCTGGATTGCAGGGGACATTTTGTGTAAGATACAACGCACAATTGCAAGTACATGCATCATGACCTCAAACTATATACTCGCCGCCATGAGTATAGACAGAGCATACGCAATTTGTAAACCAATGATGAGCATACAAAAAGGTAGATTGAATATAGACAGAGCATATACTATAAATGTATATATAACATTTTATATACCAATGCTGAGTATGGAAAATTTGAGTGAATGTAGACAGATGATATCGCAGTGTGTCAGGTTGAAGCAGTTGTAACTATATCTTAAATACATAGAGTTACAACCGTTTCGATTTGAGCCACCAATATGCTGGATATGTGAACCAATATTAAGCTTATAATAAGGTAGAGTGAATATAGACAGAGCATACTTATGTATTGTGTAGGCTGAGTAATCACAATTTATATAGTGTATCTAGATTAGCTCCGCTATAAAAATGATCAATTCATTTTCTGAAAACCCTTATTTGTACATTAAACTCTATGTTGTTGGTATTCAAAGGGATTCGAATCTTTATCTAATGAAATTATATTACATAAACACATTGTGATGCTGTGATTGATACTGAAATTATATTACATAAACACACTGTGATGAGGTGATTGATTCTGAAATTATATCACATAAACACACTGTGATGCTGTGATTGTTTTACAGTTTCAATTACGGCTCATTCTTCCTCCGATATATGAAAAGGTTTTTAAATGTATTCAATCCTTATTCTTAGCTGAAACCCTTTATTCGCCTCTTTATTTGCAGGAAGCTTATTGCAGAAAGTTATTGTACTTGGGTGCTGGGTTTTCTGTTTTCTATGCAGTTCACCCTACCTTAAATACTACGAGGCAATATACTATGGACAGTACTTCAGCTTCGGAGACCAACAACAGTGTATTCTATACTTCGGTGACACCAACGAAGATATCATGAAGGGACATACGGTATGATATTGTAGTTACT
This sequence comes from Serripes groenlandicus, assembly GCA_031761405.1. NCBI lineage: Eukaryota > Metazoa > Mollusca > Bivalvia > Cardiida > Cardiidae > Serripes > Serripes groenlandicus. The sequence continues at coordinate 10,512 of JASEVX010000492.1, read as the reverse complement.
GTTTTATTAGTATAAGTGACACATGATACGTGTATGGTATATTCTTGGGCTTCACCTACGAATATGTCATGAATGGGGACACTATATGGTATATAATGATATTTATAAAGGTGACACGTGATACGTTTTACCGTTGCTACATGACAACAAACCTAAACCTAATTGTTACACGTGCGTAACCATTCTCATCCACCGTGGCCGAGTTAGCGTTATGAATTTGCAACCTGACGCCCATGGTCGGATTTCAACTGGAGAGTTCTTGGACAAGGCACGTAACCTAACCAAATATTACTCATTCAACCGTGGACCAATATGAGTCACATTACCGTGATGTAGCTAAACAGCTGTTGAAACCGCTTCAAATAGTAAGAAGGTTAACTAAACACTTATGAATTCAGAACAATTTACTTTTCAATTCAACACGTTTGACATATCTATTTCAAACATTTCTCACAAAACAACACATCTGCAGCATAAGTTTTACAAACATATTGGTAAATATGTGTAAGTTCTTTTTAAATAAAAATATAATTATTAAATAGAGTTCAAAATATGAAATAGCCCATTATTAGTAATGTCTCCTTTAGTCACAGTGTTGTTAAAAGTCGTCTAGTGCAGATGCGTTAAAATGTGTTTGTAAGTGATAAATCGTTAAAAGACTAACTGATTGCAGGGCTCTGCAAATATTTTCTCTATTTCAGCCAGCAAGAAACAGTTGAATCAGCTCTATATGACTTTTACTTTTATTCCAGAATATAGATGCTTCTTTATTTAGAGTTTGCATTAACGCTTTTAGTACACTTATTGTATAGCTTTTCTCAATTTCAGGCGGTGTTGTATTTGAAGTTCGTTTTCATGTTTTTGATACCATTATTCATCATCCTCGGAAGTTATGCCTTACTACTCGTCTTTATATTCAGACGGGCTTTAGAACAAACTCAAAGTAAGTCTATTGTTACTGTGACCTATCAAATGTTAGCTTATCTTGTTTCAAACTCGTGATTCAAATTCTATACATTTACTCGGTATCTGCACAGTTTGTTATCGAACAGGCAAATTGTCACCAGTATTTGTCATATATATATATATACATATATGATCTGTATTTCCTCCAGTATATGAAGATCATACAACGATGAACAGTATGATTCATAAACAAAAGAAAAAGAAAGATTATACACAAAAAAAAAGACATCTCTTTAAATTACCACACTTTTATCAGAACCAATGCCTATCATCTGATAGAAAATATTAAAAACATCTCTGGAAGAAAATAAATGCACGAAAGTGAGTTGTTATATACATCAGGTTTAATAAATATAGGAAATGAGAATGTTGTTATAGATAAATGCAACCTCATCTGCAATCCTTATACAATCTAATGACATCAATAGTTTGGCAGCATTCCCGGTGTGGTACAGGATTAGTGTATGCAAATACAAATGTTTATTTATCCCCTCAAAAGCAGAGTCCAGTTATATATAAAAAACGAAAATTAACCAATCTCCTCAAATTACTCCATTAGTCGATAAGTTTAGGCATGAAGAAAGCATTAGATAAGAGCCGATTTCAGACAAACATATGCCCAATTTTCAAAAGAAGAACCCCTTAAAGAACACTTTCACGAAACAAAATTGAATGTGTTCAACCAAGGAGCTCAAAAGAGTTCTCATAGCTAACGTATAAACATAGGAAAGGCACTATATATACATGTAGAATCATGCAATAACACAGGTTTTTATGCAACTGCATATCCCTACACAATCTATAGTACATAACAAAATAGTACATAAATGTACACAAAATGGGAGTTTGCATATTCAAATTGACGATATAAGTTCCATAATGTACAGAATTGACAAAGTTATATAAAGTACCTGTAGCAATTTCATGCGTCATGAAGAAACGATGCAACCACATTAAAAAACATGTAAATATTTCCCAGTAGAAGAGGTTCTAAATGCTCGTCCAAACCAAACAATGCTCGAACATACTTCTCTCCATGTAGATAGTAAATAAACTCAGACACAGTAACACCGAATGCTCAATTAATACATTTTTCCTTAGGGAGCTTACAAGTCTGCACACAGTTACAATTACCTAAAACATGCTACATATTATGTCAGTTATTCCACACCTTGGTCAAGTCGAGTCTGTGCAAGATAGAAAGGCTATCATCTGAGCTACAGAAAAGTAGACAGAAAGCATACTGTGACTGTGTTTAGCTAAATTCCATACAGGACTCGCGGATAACTGCTGTTGTATTTGTCTATATAGCTCAGAGTCTGGAGCCAGTTGTTCTCTCATTCCATTCGTTAACAAAATAACTTGATATTCTAGTGTTTATCAACCTTTTCAAAATGCACTTTTCTGGAAATCTGCCATGTAAAACATAATCTTGCATAAAATAAAGAAAATGCTATTTGCGTAACAGGTTAATAACGTCTGAAATAAAACCAATATCTAAATAATCATTAAAAGAAGAACATAGATGCAAAAGAAAAAAATGTTTTCGTTGCACAGTCCTTCTCAAGGCCACACAGTTGACCAAACTAGGTCAGTTTTCTCTTTTCAATTTCAGCTTGAATCGATATCGCACATATTAGGCCGAGGACACCATCTGTCATTGACCTAATTTGTAATACCTGCATTTGTTACAGGCATAACCGATGTGATCGCTCTAAATTCAGACTGTCCCGCCTAGTGAGCGACTGTGTTAACTTACACCCAAACAGAACTCTCAGGATAACTATAAATTTGTATATTGTATAACTTGTTAAAGGATTTAATCCAGGCCTGTGTAAACCCATTTCCGCACATTTTTCAAGTTTTCAACGATGCTAATGCAATTAAAACTTCTTCTTGACAAATATGGGCGTCATCTGCTATAACGACTCTTCTTTCAGACGACTATCGGTTTCATAATGACTACTGTCATAAGGTTCATACTCTGTGTCCGAGTAAAGGAATGCAAAATGACGACCCCATTAATGGCAGATATTTTCAGGGTCCAGAACAACAACATAATTTAACTTGACCTCACTGGAGACATTATTCTGTGATGTTTAATTTTTAGAATTAAAGAGTCTCAAAAACAACGGACTGTGTACAACAGATGCCGTGTCAATATCAGTGTTTAATTGCAGTAGATAATTAGAGCTTTTATTTCTATGCTATTTTCGAAAGGAACATTTTGCTGCTTTATAACCTCTAAATGAAGCATAATCATCACCCCTTGTCTACCAGCCTCAACCCAAGTTCCCTATTTAACATCTCATAAACGCATGGTGCTGTCTGAGACTGGAAGACCAATATGATTTAATATAGAGACGATAGGATGTATGCGGTCAATGTGCTTCGAACGTATGAATGATATCCGACACAATGCAGTGATATAGACTGTCTATAAAGGAGTTTACATCAGCAAATGGTAACTGATCTAAACTTTGTTTTAGACAACAGTGAATACTAATCTCGTAGGATTTAGTCTGATCTTCGTTAACTCTTTTTCACCTAACTGCAATATTTAAATCAGGTTTATCACAATCGAAATTCAAAATTGTTATTGCATAAACTATAGGACGATGGAACAAGACGTTTAAACAGTCATCATCTAAAATATTACAATATTTAACAGAACTTGTTAAGTCCGAGGCAAAGCGCAGTGCCTCATCCATCACTTTGCTAAATAAAAGTGTTACCATCTAAAAGAGCGTTAAAATCCCTTAGTAAATATAAATATACCTGCAATATATAAACATAAACGCATAACTGTGCAAAATCTACATAAGCTATATATGAGGAGATATGATCACAATGGTATTTCATTTAAATATCAAGCAAGCCATGCGTAAATATGCACAGTCTAAGCAGAGCGATGCATGTTAACATACAATGAGAAAACGTTTTAGCTCGAAGTCCGGAAGAAAACCTAGACCTATAAACAATTGTAGTCTCACTATTCAATACAACTTTAGATAATATCAAAACAGTGGATACTGCAAGATCTGTTTGATGATGATTTGACTCAATTGCATGTATGTGGTGAATGGTGTAGCGTTTTTGGGCCGTCACGACACTAATTTTGTACGGTGGCACTGAGGTGACATCCGCAACACTTTATTTATATTGTGGCCACAACTTAGTAACTTGTGGCCACAAGATAAAACGGTGTTGCCACAATTTTCTAAGTTGTGGCCACAACTTAGTTTAGCCAATCAAAACATCCAATCAAATTTACCAGGGACACGCTGCCTCATCATAGTAAACGTGTGTGCTAAGTTTCATGGAAATCCTATGATGCATGGGTTGATATGCGGGTGGGATAAAGTACAATCCTATCAAACAGTATTAGGATAAGAAAGGCCTTCCTGAAAGTAGTCCGATATAAGACTATCCCTGTCTTCGTCCATATTATTCACTTTTGTTGAGTACACATGGCGTTTAAGTATCAGGGGAGATTACTGTGTTAATACCATAAAGCAGCAAATATAAAACGGCTGTTTTGATTGGCCAAACTAAGTTGTGGCCACAATTTAGTAAAGCTTTTTATCTTGTGGCCGCAAGTTCCTAAGTTGTGGGCAAAATATAAATAAAGTGTTGCGGATATCACCTCAGTGCCTCCGTACTTTTGTGATATCTTAATGGCAAGAATTTGTTTTATTATATTTAAACGCTGTTTCCAACATTATTTTAGTTCTATAACGGCAACAGTTCACCTAATCATGATCCTTGGAAAACAGACCAGTACTGGGATAGCAAATGTGCTTTGCCGCAGGGCACTCCACCATGACGGTAGCGTCGCGACTGGAAATAGAACCTGTGACGTCCGGTTCCTACTCCCTGACGCTAACTGCTCGGCCACGGCGAATTGCCCATGTTGGCTTGAAACAATGAATTTTGTTTGCCAGTTTTGTCTTGCCTGAAGGTGCTCGCGGATTGTGAATACTCTGTTGAGTAGTCACTGTACAATTGTGCATTGAGACCATCAATCGGTAAATGCGGCGCAATTCCTAACATAACTTAACGTTTGCCATTGTTATATCAATATGTGTATGTGTACACATATGCGCACTAAATACTAATGTTAATACCAATGTAAGTGACACAGTCTATATTCAGAAAAGCAAAGCATATTTGAAATATACGTAGGATTGCATATGAAGATAGTCTAAATGAGTCCAAACTGTATTTATCTGTACATGTATATGAACTAGAAATACATCCTGTTTATAATACTGAAGATAATGCTTTTGATAAGGGAACCATAATCGATTCGTTTATAAATTAAAAATCCCACCCTGTTGCGTACATTTCTGATACAGATTCATAACGCAGGATGTTCACATTTCAGGTGAAAAGAAGGCCGCCAAAAATGGAAAGGACCGTCTCAACTTGTCCCGTGTTTTTAATAAAGGTGTACCAAAATCAAAATTAAAAAGCATCAAATTAACAATTGGAATAGTGCTAAGTAAGTACTACAGCATGCATAAAAGACTCGGGGCGCGATTGCATTGTTCGATACCTGGTTGTGTCGTATCAAAGACGTTAAAGCGTGTATTTAATTCGTTGTGTGTATGTTACTTCATGCCGCTTTCAACATTTTCTCGTTACATAACGGCGTTTCCTAGGTAAGTAACCAGTACTACTTGTCCATTTATCGTGACACCAGCGGGTCAGTCGATTACCCAACAATCCGGAGCGCCAAGGAGGGAATGCATTTTCTTCAATTTAAGGTCTTCGGTATGACCCGATCAGAGATCGAGGCCGAGCCTTCCCGCCTAAGAGACGGACGCACTACCACTACACAACTAAACGTTGGGTTGCGGGTATATAATTACAACTCATACAGACTATTAGGATAAATAATACGTATAGTACTATTACTCAACCAAGGAAACGACGAGATTTTAACTAAACTACTGTTGAGATATGTGTTAAACACTATTGAAACAAGCACAACATTAGAAGACTATAGAATCGAATGTTAAACTTCATTTCATTGGTGGTTGAAACATTTATCAGCAATTTAAAATTGTATATCGATTCGTGTTCTTCACTGTTTCCAAAGCATGTACACAATTCACGTTATATTCTTTGTATACGCAATTGTTAGTATATGATTACCATATCCGACTTTCAAAGGTTTTGACATTAATCACTAATTTCCTACGTAAATTATATACTCGATCGTTGGTTTGTACTAGGTTCCCATTTTCAATTCTCCTTATTTCTTATAGCATCTTTGATTATCCCTATAGATATACATGTACATAGAATAGCCGTTTAACGCTTAAATTCTTACAGCTTACCTCACAGGTTATATCTCCGAACTACAATAACTACCCATTGTCTTCCGCTGTGATAGGCAAATGTGATAAGGGTAAATATAACTATTTACACAAGGAACAAGTATAAAGCACAACGTTATTTGAGTTTCACAACCATATTTTGTTAAATATTTTGATCTGATTATATAAGCTTCTTGATGCTATTTATTTTGTTAACAAAGTTGTTTCAAGATAGTAAATGCCAATCTCTTAATATTAAATATAATTATCAAAAGGTACACGAGTGGAGGTAAATATTGTTATTCTCGGGTTTGTGTTTTCTATTTCAACATATTGTACATTGCAGGTTTCCTGATATGCTGGATGGCCTATTTTACCGGCTATTTCCTAGCTATACACGCAAGCGTGAATCATCCTTTACTGATTATACTAACGACGTTTTATTACTGGAACAGTATCGCCAATCCTGTATTGTTCTTCATCTACCACAGACAAAAAGTTAGACCGGCGTCCGGTTCCACGTGGTCAACGGAAGAAACCAGTCGTAGATCACAAATCTTAAATGGAGCCTTCTTTAAATGTTGGAACTAACAATTCAGTGCCATTTATTGTTAAAGTAGAGCAGTAAATGTGTTATTTGTTATATTTAAACCGAAAGCTCACGTAAGGCAAGTGGGTAATTTACAGAATAGACGTAAGGAATGATAACGAGCCTAACAAATGACGTTGAAATGAACATTTATCACAGCTGGCTGTTTTTAAACAACATAAAAAGATTGTCGGTCATGAAAAAAGATATTAATATCATAACGATAGTATATATAGTATATATTGAATTAAAAAAAAAATAGTTTTTTGTTATGATCGAGATATATGACTCCATTCATTGCGTGAATATCAAACGTGTTTGTTCATCTATTTCAACATTTCTTATGTAATAAGCGGGTTTGTCTACTTTTCCATTTTTTTTCTGAATATAAGGGCAGTCGCGATATTCTAAACCCCACAACCCTTAGCGAAAGGGAGGGAAAACCATTAAATATAGTTTCAAAGTATTCAACCAAGTCGGTGATCGGACTGTTGAACTTCCCTAACCGATGGGAACGCTCTTCGTCTACACCACCGAGGGATTTAAGACGTGTCGAGTAGTTATCCGACCAATGAAACTGTGTTTTTCATGACCGTGAACAGAACTTATATCAAACGAGTTTTTCCGTCGATTTCAACATTTCTAATGTTATATAGCGGGTTAGTCTACTGATCCATTTGTCCTGTCCTGACTAAAACGGCAGTTGTGATATCCTAAACCCCTCAATCCTGAGCGCCAAGGAGGGAAAACAATTAAATATAGTTTCAAAGTATTCGGAATGACCAAGTCGGGGATCGGACTGTCGAAGACCCAAAACCGATGAGAACCCTCTATGTCTACACCACCGATGCGGTCAAAACGTGACGAGTGACTATCCCGACTATGAAACCTTGTTTTTCTTGTCCGCGAACATATTCTATATCTCTTAGTTATATCTAACATCAATGGTATTCTATTCATTTCATCCTCGGTGGTGTAGTTGGAGAGCTTGCGCCTCGGCTACGGGAGGTCGCGAGTTCGATCCCAGACAGTGTCATATTAAATACTTTTAAGATTGAAGTAATGGCTGCCCTCATTTGTGCTCATGGTTAGTGGGTATACATTACGACAGACTGAATTACTGGTATCTTACCAAGGACACGCCGTGATATAACTGCAAACATGTTAAAAGCGGTCTTAACACCTTATTATAAATCAATAAATCATCTGTTGGCTTACAGCTGAGACATAGAGACGCATTAAAGCGTTATTTACAGTAACATGTACTCTTGATAAACTCACTGTTGAAATATTGAATATATCTGGATGTATTCAAACCGTATCCTGCTACGGGCAAACATACTACAGTTTAACCTGTGCCTCAGACCACCTTCGTATAACAATTATCTGTGTATAGCATCCATATTTTTAATTTCCCAATTTCATAGTTTCTGCAAAAAAGATGACACTGTAATCAAAGACCACCTGTAAACAAAAACCATGTTGTTCTCTTACAATTGGTACTCCTTAAACCTAGGTTGGACTGTAGACGTAAATATGTGTTATTCAATCCTGAGTCAAAACTCGAAAATGTGTGTCATTCGCCGGAAACTCCAAATTACTGTGTTTCATTCTGCCCGTTTCGGAAATTATCTGTTTCTGCTTCAATAACAATATCAATACTTTTGCAAACGAAACAGTCTCAGGTGAGTCTGCCCGAAACGAGCTGTCTTACCTGAAATCAGCATTGTTTGCCATTTGGATTTCATACTATTCGACAACTCTAATTACTTTAGAAATGTAGCAGCGCGATTTTGAACATGGAAGCTTCGTATTGAAACAATTCGGCGCAGAAGGAGTAAATTTCAAACGATTGATAAAGCCAGAGAAGCAATTTACTTAGCTCATCAACAATGTCCGAGCTCTAATTCACTGCTCCAATTGTTTTACGGTATCCAAATAACTTACGTTTATCCTTCTTTAAAATACCTAAAACAATATATATGACGAGTGATGATGCAGCTTTGCATAGCAAAGTTTAGGAATATCTAGATAACAATGTTGAGTTTGGCAGCCAACAGTATTGACTATGGCTCTACAATGGTGACATTGACGTCTTAAAATCGGTTCCATGAAACAAACGGTTATGTCCATATCCAAATTTAAAACGAAATTACATAATACCAATAACAAGTATGTCAGCAAGAACTCTTTCTTATCTATGTGATGTTTATCAGAATTGATAGTCTCACCCTGATCTGTACAACTACATTTGAAGAGGACTAAATAAGAGGGTTTTCTCCCACAACAACCCTCTTAATACTCAACCAAATCCTATGTTGTGGGTACTCAAAGAATCGTCTCAGTGAGAGAATTCGTTTGAGTACCCACAACATAGGGTTTGAATGTGATATAAGGATTATAGAACATAAACAAATCTAGATCTCTGCAATTGGTAGAATAATTATATTGTTAGTCGAAATTAATGTCAACTACAGTGATTTTGGGTCTGTGCGACTCTACGGTTTGGCCTGTTTTAAAGGTGCTGACCTCCAGAAAATAGATACTACGGTCAAAGTGGGATAACACTAAAGTGATCATTTCATATTCCAGTACAAAACAACTTCTAAATATTGATAATGTATATTCATTTCTACTGGGTAGACATACCCAGTAAGCCAAGTTTTGTGCATGACTTTCAAGTGACAGTTCCTTTCAATATTTACTGCCAAAATAGTTTAGAACTAATTATTACTAACTATGTTGTCACTGTTAGCAATAATTTCAAAAGTTTCAGCATTTCAAAAGTTGGATCTCCATCTGCAGGTCAGCACCTTTAACATTACATTGGCGATTTTCCTGGTTCTCGTTAATGATAATGACAAATGAGATCACATCCAGAACTTGTTTATACATCTTGGTCTTAGAAATAACCGTTAAACTTATATGTCGGGTGTTGTTTTGTTCGACTTAATTATGTACGATGGAGAACAACAATGAGACTGTGAGGCGGTAATAGTTGATATCTTGGTATTAACTGATCGCAATAACAAGTATGTTATGCAAGGAACTCTTTATTATCTATGTGATGTTCCTCCGAATTAGTAGTCCCTTCCGGATGTGGGCAACTATAATTGCAGAGGACTAGATAAGAGGGAATGAAATCGGTATTTTCTCCCACAATAGCTCTGTTATTTCTCAATCTGACAAATGAGATCACATCCAGTACTTGTTAATATATTTTGGTTTCAGACAAGAATCGTTATACTGAATACATCGAATTATTTTGTTATTTGGAGACTTACTTCTGAACAATAGAGACAACATTGAGACTGCGAGGCGGTGATGATTGATCTTAGTGTTAACTGACCGCAATTATCGATGGTTATTTTGTCACTTAGAACCGATATATACTCTGATTTATAAACATTAATTTGATACATGTCATTTCTAATCTCGTGTATGTATTTTAAGAGATAATAAGATGACGAATCCCACCACATAAAGATATTATAACATTGGAAAATGTTGCGAAAGGTGTGAATTCTAATTTAGCTACACTGTGTCTGTTGACAAAGTAAAATTGCGTTTAAGTCGTTGCTGAGTTATTTAAGTCTTCTACAGCTAAATCAAAGATGTCGAAAGAGTGAAACA
>JASEVX010000491.1:0-104146 GCA_031761405.1 Serripes groenlandicus | reverse complement strand
AGACTAACATATTGCATTATACCTGGATTTCTCTGTCCGTGAATTACCAATGAAATGTTACTATTGTTTATAGTAACACACACTGTTTTCAGTTAATACATGTTTATGATATATGTGATATAATAAGAAATACAATTCATAGAATATGATTAAAGGAATAAATGAAATCTGGAAAAAAATACTATGATCATATTTTTTCAATAACAAAGTCATGAAAACGACTCAAAGATACGTGATACATCAGAATCCGTCAAGTTTAGAATGTTTTTAATGTGAGACGAACGACATTCGATCGTACTTTAATACTTCTTATAAAACACATGTTTGTTTCATAACAATTGAAAGATCACACATGTCACCACGGTCAAAAGGTTCGCTGAATTCGATCCTTATTTAACCCTCTTTCCAACATACAGCAAACGCAAAAAGTCGGTCTTGCTGCTATTGCGTCAAAATGCATCTGCAGGTGGGAAAGGGTTAATTCTTATCATGACAAATCTATTTTACGATGGTTGGAAACATAGCAAATGCATCTGCAACTGTCAACTTGTCTTATTCAAAGCAGATGTTACAATTCCTCAAAACAGATGTCCAGTGCAATTCATATCATCATCATCATTACCTTGATATGATATTTTAAGGGTCGCCTCCTTTGAAAACATCTGATGATAAAAAATAATCAATGCAATTGGAAAACAAAATGTCAGAATATCTTTATAGAACAAAACTGCTCGGGTTTTTATTTATTTTGCTAGTTCTACTTTTTCCAAATCATGTCCCATAATGCAGACAGAGGTAGTCTGTTTCGGGGAGAGAAAGATTAATATACCGTATTTTGTTGTTTCACATGTGGGGAAATATTCATCCCATATGGGGGAGTAGTAGTGGTATGGATTAAAATGACGACATGTGTTATCAAGGTCAAATGAGGTCACACTAGTTAACACGTGTTACCTCTTGTGGTTACTTAGTAACATAATTTATAAGAAGGTGCATGTATGTATTGCAACAGTTGTCCCGGGATTGAAATGATTATAAAACATCCTTTTACATTAACCCTTTCCCTCATAAAAAAATTTCTACAGGCAGACGGCTCTTGAACACATTTTGTCAAAAAATAAAAAAATCTCTATAATTGAAAGGATTACCTAACGGATTGACTAAAAGTGGATAACATATAGTGGCAAAAAGGAGAAATTGCTCGTTTTGAGCAATTTTCTTCTTTTGTCACTTATGTTTTCAAAAAGCCGTCTGCTGCAAGAGTCCATATGTTGGAAAGGGTTTAACATGCGACATGTGATTTTATCCTTTGCCTGATGCAGATGTCTGATGTATACTATTGCATCAGACGATTTAAAGATAACATCGTACAAATCATTCTATCAATATTCCTTATATTTTACCAATTCCCAACGACATTTGACGCTTTCTGACGTATTTTCAACAGACTGCTGTATATTATAAATCATTGTTACAAATGGAGAAATGGCTCTTATATGAGCAATTTCTACATTTGCCACAGTGTTTTCAACTTGTTTCTGTTATCAAACTCTCACTGATTATAATGAGCAATTTCTCTCCTTTTCCCACAGTGTTTTCTAGTTTATTGAATAGTTTTATATTTTACTTTCTAAATTTTTTTTTAGATATATTTTCAAAGTTGTCTGCTACAAGATTTGTCGTAGTTGAAAAGTGTTAAAAAATAACTGCAGCTAACAAGCTCTGTGTGGAATTCCTGTTCTGTATTTCTATAATGCTTTTCTTCTTATTTGAATATTGTTTTGAAACCATAGCAATACATTTAACAATCCAAAAATCTTAGGACGATTGAGTAAAAACAGTTCAGTATATATTACATGATGTGCTAAAAAATTACACAAAGTAGTTGAGAATACATAAGAAATCTAGAAAAACACTCACATCATTTAAATAAACAATTATATACATATTTTATATTTATAAATATATGAGACTTTATTTCCTCCGTTCTGCAAGCACGTATGCTCAATGTTTGTCCCTTTCCCACACACAACACATGAGTCGTCTCGCGAGAAAAAAACCAACAGTTATGGTCTCTGGCGTAATGTATTCGACCCAGATCAGCGCTGCGCAGTCCGCGCAAGGCTAATCCGGGCCGACACATTCCGTCTAATGGGGGGGATAGATGTATAGAATAATGATTCCTGAGACAGAAAATCTACAGGAGGGCGAAAAGTGTCTGGTCCGGGTAAGCCTGTGCGGCAATGCTTAGGCTGATCGCGGGTCGATACTTTACGCGGAGTCCACAATGTTGGTTTTTCTCGCGGGACGGCCTCACATATGCAGTAGACGCATTTGAAATAGTTGTCGCAAAAGGCGATATTGTTCATATTGAGCAATTTCTCCTTTTTGTCAGATTTTGTTCATATGGTATCTGCTATAGATGCGTCAAAACGTGTCTGCAAGTGGGAAAAGGATAACGCAACATGCTTTTAACAACAATTTAAACGAAATGAACAAAACAACAAACCGTTTTTGAATTAATTTGTAATTTAAAAACAAAAGGGGGTTAGTGACTACATATTGCAACCTTATGTTGGGGGACTAGAACATACTAACTAATGATATACTACTGACCCGAAATCCCTAGTTTTCCACGGCTTCAACCGTTTCCCTTACGTGCCTTTTTTTTTTTAAGTCGTCTGCTTTGAAATCACAAAGCAGACGTAACATCTGGGCAGAAGCGAAATGTATAATAAAGTTTAATAACCCTTTTCCCCACATACAACATATCTGCAGCAGACGACTTTGAAAACATACACGTAACAAATTGGAAGCTCCCTTTAAATGAATGTACTAAAAAATTGAATATAGTTGGAAAACATGGTGACAAAAGGAGAAATTGCTCGTTCTGAGGCAATTTATTCTTTTGTCGCCATGTTTTTAAAAAATCCGTCCTGCTGCAGAGGCGTCAGAAAAGCGTCTTTATATTTGGAAAGGGTTTTAAACATTATTTGGAAAATGAAATTTTGTTTATTTCCTGACAATGTTTTCGACTGTCTTCTGCTAATAAAGCACCAAATAAGGTCTGTTTTAGGGGAAAAGGCTAATACTGTCGATTGTTGTGTGGTGAAAAAATAATTATTAAACTTCATTATAAAAATGAGGGTGAATGAACCGATGAAAAAAATTGCACACGCAAACAATAATGGAATGAAATTTAAAACGGCCTTTTTTTACCTCTTTCAGCGCCAAAGGCAATATTGAGGTTTTTTGCAAACAATACTGATTCAGGCGAGTCAGCTCGTAACGAGCTGTCTCACCTGAAATCAGCATTGTTTGCCTTTTAGATTATCAAAATAGTCCAAACTTTTTATTACAACTCAACTGAACTCAAATAAATTTTATTAGGCAAGTCTTAATTACATGAGAAATGGAGACGCCCGATTTTGAACATGGAAGAGTACTACTGTTAAACAATTCGGTGCTGAAAGAGAGTTAATCAGGAATAATTGTTTTTCCCCCCGGAAGATTGTCGTTAAAATACATTGTATATCAGAACTGTGACGCATCATTTATAAACGTGACAAGTTCATTGGGATAGGGTATTTCTATTGCACGGACACCTATTGCACGGTGAAACCTATTGCACATTGAGGAACACTATACACAAAACTATGTTAAAATAAATTTGATATTGCACATTTTGTACTAGGTTTAATTCATATAAGACTGAATAATGTCAGTAACAATCTGCAATCATACGAATGTTTCTTACTTACTTAAATCAGGGACGTAGATACCTACGTCCCTGCTTATAACCCTTTCCCTCATATAGACGCTTTCTGACGCCTCTGCAGCAGACGGATTTTTGAAAAACACAGTGACAAAAGAAGAAATTGCACAGAACGTGCAATTTCTCCTTTTGCCACAATGTTTTCCACTTTTTGTCATATGACTTTTTGTCATAGGTTATCCATTCATTTATGGAGATTTTCTATTTTTTGACCAAATACGTTCAAAGTCGTTCAAAGTCGTCTGCTGCAGAATTGTCGTATGAGGGAAAGGGTTAAATTAACACGTGTAGTCACACAACCGATGATATTGATTAATGAACCAATATGTGCATGTATTCATATGATAACCATTTATACTTATAAAACCAAGCATACAGACTGGTTTAATATACTAACGTCCACACATATACTCATGTAATATACTCAAATGCAATTACAAGCATACAACCAAGCAAAACCAGTTCATGTTATATCCTAACGTATATGCACAAACAAGCATACAAACTCATGTAGAATTCACAAACGCACAAGAGTTCATACAATCGAGCATACAAACTTATACAAGATACATCCGTCCAGCGAGAAAAATCAACATTATGGAGTCCGCACTGTTGGTTTTCTAGTGGGACGGTTCATATCAACCCACAGTCGCACATACATTTATACAATCAGTCATACACAGATTTATACAATAAGTCATACACATATAAATACATCAATGATAAAGACATACATAGTAATTAATATAATAATAATTTAAAATATTGCACGGTCCGGCCCGCTGTAGTTTGGACAGCAAGCTGCCACTAATCCTACACTGGTTTATTTACACTAATCTAGTTCCATATTTACACTAAAATCTATATTTATATTTACACTAAAATCTACACGTTTACTCCTTAAGAGTAAACTGATCGCTACGAGGATTGTTTCACTCTCCAATGTTTTTTACACTTTCCCACATACAACAAATCTGCAGCAGACGACTATGAAAACATCTAGGCAAAAGTATGGAAAATCTCTATAAATGAAAGCAAAATTTCTGAAAAATACTTGAAAACATTGTGGCAAAAAATACTAATTGCTCATTAAAAGCAAATTCTCCTTTTGCCACAACGTTTCAAAAGGGTGCAGGGGTGTAAGAAATCGTCTACACTCGGGAAAGGGTTAACACAATTGAGCCGCTAATTAAGAGTATGGGTCCTGGTCCACCTGCGAACAGAGATTCCTCTTCTGAGAGTGTACATAGACACAGTCTCGTCAGGGCCTTCACTGTTCGCTTCTTTGTTATTAAGACCAAAATGCACATTTTAATAAGAAACTAGAAATGTATCAACATCAATGAACGTTTTAACTCTTTGCCAAATATAGACGTATTTTGCAACGTCTGCTGCAGTCGGAATTATAAACGTTTGGGGCAAAAGGAGAGTTGTATTCATATAAATGCGCAATTTCTCCTTTTGTCACAATCTTTTCATCTCTTTTCAATAATTAAAGTATCATTTTTTCGAGATTTGTCCAGAGTTTTTGTCCAAATGTTTTCAAACACGCATTCTGCAGATTTGTTGCTGTGGGAAAAGGTTAACCCTTTCCCTCATATGACAATTCTGCAGCAGACGACTTTGAACATATTTTGTCAAAAAATAGAAAAACTCTGTAATTGAATGAATAACCTATGACTAAAAGTAGAAAATATTGTGGCAAAAGGGGAAATTGCACATTTTGTGCAATTTCTTCTTTTGTCACTATGTTTACAAATAGCCGTCTGCTGCAGAGGCGTCAGAACGCGTCTATATTAGGGCAAGGGTTAAAAGATGACAAAATGGAGAGTCAAGAAGACCCCAAAATCGACAAATACGGTTCAGTTATGATCAAAGCACCATCCCGATCTTAAGTTAATTCTAAGTATTTACACTACATGTTTATATTGAAAATATATGTACAGTTTTTTATAGAATAAATATGACTAGATATTCTCATCCGATAGGAAACATTGTTTCCATGGTTACATGATTTATATATTAAAAGCAATTTTCATATAAAAAATAAAAAAACATAATACAGTTTCTTTCAGATTTCAAAATCATTTTTTTTAAAAAGATAAATCAAGAGAAAGGAAAACAAATCAATGGTACATGTATATCTAACTGTATACATGTATTTCTAATATTAGAGGATTTTTATTTTTTTAACATTCATAAGAAATACTTTTTGATAGACCATACTTGTATCTTTTAAAATTATCACTGCTTTTCTTTGAGTGTTTTATGGTTAAAGAAAAAGAATAATCAGGAACCGTTAAAGTGGGTTAAGAGTTCAGCAACTTACTGCTGACAAAACGGAACAGACGACAAATAGTGCTCCAGGTGTTACAAAGAAATCAATAGCGTTCCGAGTGAGACAAAAGATGGGGACTGGTTATCGATCGTATTTCTAAATAACGGCTGTGACTCGTACTACAGTCGGGAACCAATCTGTGTATTATTAATTCATAACTAGGCAACGGATTTGACATGAAAGAAAACAAAGAACAGCTGATGCTGGCTGTTTTTGAAAAATTAAAAATAACCGTTATTCCTCAGGCTTTGTCTGGAAAAATATTCTTGAAACAAGGCATTTTCGGTTGGTCGAAAATTTTGAATTTGAATTTTTTGAAATATGCAAATAGTTTTGAATAATATTATGATAAAAGTTCTTTTATATTTGTCAATTGAAAAAAAAGGGTTATCACTTAAAATAAAATATTAAATAATGCCTTGAATATTTGGTTTCAATCTGAAGCCTTATTAGATTTCCCTTTCGATTAATGGTTTCAGCCTTTTCGTCTTAATTTACCAAACATTTAAATGAAATACTTCTACAAGAATGAAAGGGTTCATAAATAAGAAAAAGTAAGAAAAAAATACATGTAAAAAACATACGTATTCTGTAGCAAAAATCTAGACAGATTTTAAGGAATATTGCGTAGATTGCACAAGTAAGTATTATAATAAAAAATATATAGCATACAGTAGTAACTCTCACATAGAAAAAAACCACGCACTCAACAATTTTAAAACTGATCCCTCATACATACGACTTAGCATCAGAATACTTTTGGAAGCATTGTGGGGAAAAAGAGAAACTGATGTTTTACAAAAACGGTGTTATTCTGCAAAGACGTCTAATGTCGTTTGTAACAGGGGTGCACGGTTGAAAGACTTGAAGTTACATACATAATTAACCCTTTTTCCATATACAGACGCTCTCTGGAAGCTCTGTACCAGACGACTTTTGAAAACTTTGTGACAAAAGGAGAAATAACGTTATCATAATGTATTGATATTTTCTATATGTTTACTTAAATATGTCAGTCGTCTGCTGCAGAGTTTAAGTATGTGGTAAAGGGTTAAAGTTATTGGATTGTGAACCGAGAGACCTGAGATCCGTGCTCGTTGCTCAACTAAAGGATATTTATTATCTGTGAAGACAATGATCTGCCTTCGCACACAAACTGATCCGATTGAACACTTACTATAACGTTTGTGTCCGTGCGGAACTCGCATTCAAAACTTGAAAACTTTTTTTTTCTAAAATATCTAGTTTCTGTTTCCATTCTTTCAGACAATTAAAACATTTTGAAATAAGGTGAAACTACTTTTAATGAGCAATTTCCTCTTCCCGACTTAAGTTTTCCCTGCTCAATACAAAAAGTTAAATATTCATAGAGAAATTTTCTACATAAGGTTTCAGTTTGAAGACTTAAGAAGCAACCAGATCTCTCAATTCACAGTTCAAAACTTAAAACAAACTATCAAATAATACTATTTACAAATTTACAGTTAATTGCACCATTGTGAAAATATATCTACAAATCAAATAAATCTTATTTATACCTTTAATAACTATGAAACCCTGAGAAAGAACGTCCGTTTCTGTCACCGCAGCGTGTCTTTCAGAAACGACCTCATACGGTTCGGCAAGGGTAGGGCGTCAATCTGTTTCTCTTCTTTTAACTTCGAGATGATGGCGGCTCGGCATCTGTCCTGTAAACTATGATACAAACGACGTCGTCGTCCCAGCGCCATCTCGGTTTTCGCCGCGGTTGAACACACGATGGGATAGAGTTCCTGATTGACACGGTTTAGTCCGGTAAAGGCAACCCCGAGTGGTTCACCGTCTTTGAAATAGGAAAGCGTACCTTTGTCCGCTTCAAACAGCATTCCCACCATGGCTGCCTCGTTCTCCCGGAATGGTTTGGTGTAGAACCTGCTTTTCCCGTGATGCCAGGCCACGCCTTTGTGTGAGATTCCCCAACTCTGGTCATCTTCTCCAATCATATTGATAAAGGCATCCACGTGTAGTCGAGCTTTTTTCGTCCCGATTCCAAACATCATGCTCGTACCAAACAGTCTTTGTGAGACTCGAACCTCCCAGTAGTGGGTGCCATTGTTCAAACACCGGGTCCCTCTAACTCCAGCTGTTCCGTTAGACCAGTTCGGGTGGAATAACGCACTCTGGTGACGTTTCCCTGTTAATTTCACCTCGTGAGATTTCTCCTTCCTACTCCAAGTCCAGAAATCGTCGCAGCCTTGCAGAAGAAGCGGCATCAGCTCTCGCTGTACCATTTCTGCCTACTGCCCGTTTATAGACCTCGCCCCGACCTATACACTCTACACTGAAACTATGGAAGCAGTGTATATTGATTTTCCCTGAAATCTTCTGTCACTGGTTCTCTCAGATTCTGAGTCAACATTAGACTACAGAAATCAATGTCTCTCCGCAGATAGAACAATATCGGTTCTTTTATTGACCTGAAAATCCATATATGCACGCAGTGCTCACACACAATTTACTCCGCGCCTTATCAACGTAAACATAAATGTTATAACATTTTTCTGATGTCAATATTTTGTAAAATAACTATCAAATGAGACGTTCTAGCCTGAACAGCATCAGATGGCATGTGATGACTATGGGAAAAGTTAGCGGATTTTATAACGGTTCCTGAACAATGGATAGCGGGGATACAGTGTCCCATAGTGCGCCGTATAGCGAGGAAATTGCACTTATTATCGGGAACCAGTCAACCGTTAGCCTCATTGATCTTTGTCGCGAGCCGTTCGCGTGCCCGCATACTTAGCTGTCAATCAAAGCGGTTTAGTCCTCTTTTGAATAACGGGAGGCGGAGCTTAAACTCGTTGCGAACAGCTGTTCCAATAATGGTCGGACTTTTGTGGTTAGGCTTAGATTTACCATGTTTGGTTTTGATAATAAATGAATTAATATTGCAGCAGTAGTTAGCAAATTTACTGAGGTAAATTGATCTTGAGTGATCCAACATTTTGTTAACAAAGACATTCATACAGTAATTGACAATCCCGCATTGTCGCCATTACCTAGTTTAACCCTTTCCCTCATATATAGTCTTGCTGACGCCTCTGCAGCAGACAGCTTTTTGAAAACATAGTGACAAAAGAAGAAATTGGTCAAAACGATTTTCTATTTTTAGACCAAATAAGTTCAAAGTCGTCTGCTGCAGAATTGTTACATGTGGGGAAATGTTAACCCTTTTTCTCATACAGACGACTTTTGAAAGACGCCATACAGCAGATGTCTTTCAAAGACATTCTTTGCAAAGCAGAACTTGTTCCCAAAATGTTATCTATACTGCATAAACAGTACTAAATGTTCCAGATGTGACACTTAATATCTCAGATGTTTTCGAAACTCGTGAGTCTAAAAAAAACCAGATCGGCTATACGACTGATATGAATTACGTGATATTGAAATATATCCTGATTGTGTAAAACATACAAGTAAAACTAATCAGTTGATACTTTGGTTCACCAATTCAGATATGATACGGATATGTGCCAAACCTATCTATTTTATTCTTTGTAAAATAATGTCCATTTTTCCGTTTCAGGTTGCTAATTAGTTTCCCTCCGAACTGGAGGAAAACATTTGTCATCTGAACATTTCTTATTCGTGCGTCAGTGCGCATTCTACCCATCGGGTTTCAATTTTCTTCCCTTCTAATTATATTTTAAAACGAAATAAGCATTCGAATCTTTATTATACCATGTAGATATAGATGTTTTACAGACTTTACATATGACGGTCTTTTATATTTCATTCCTGAAAGGCCGTGTGCTTTGTATTTGTATTATTATATAACACTGTAATTAAACATGATGGGCGAGACTTAACCCTTTCTCTTATACGACAATTCTGCAGCAGACGATTTTGAACTTATTTTGTTAAAAATTAGAAAATCTCTAAAACTGAATGGATAACCTATGTCTAAAAGTGGAAAACATTGTGGCAAAAGGAGAAATTGCTCGTTTTGAGCAATTTCTTCTTTTGTCACCACTATGTTTTCAAAAAGCCGTCTGCTGCAGAGGCGTCAGATAGCGTCTTTATGAGGGAAAGGGTTAAATAAATTGTAAGATATGTTTAGGATATATATACTTTGTTAATTAAAGAACAGAAATGTAATATCTTGAATGTTAAAAGTGTGGAGGGGGAATGAGAAATTATTCATTATGAATAATTTCTCATTTCGGTTTTGCATCGAAGGTTATACCCTTCCTGACATGGAAACGTAATTTAGCAAATGACTTTTGAAAACATAAAGTGCTTTTTTTTCTTTCGACATACATTTTTTTCAACTGAAAAAAAAATAGTTATACTTTCATCTACAGAGAATTTACATTAATTTGACTTAGATATTTCTATAGTCGGTTGTATTAGAGAAAGGGTTCGATGTTTAAGTCATCGTTACTTACCTACAGATGTTGACCCTTTTCAACTTGCAGACGCTTTTTTTGATGTATCCGCAACAGACGACTTTTGAAAACATTCTGGCAAAAGAAAATAGCTCATAGTGAGCAAAAATCCTTTAGCAACAATTTTTACAACTCTAGTCAATAATTGTTCTATTGCTTGTTTAGAGTTTCCATATATTTGACTTAAATCTTTTCCAAATTCAACCGCCGCAGATATGGTGCATGTGGGAAAGGGTTAAAAAACCGCTTTTCTGTTCGATAATTAATAAATATGTGACACGCTTTTATTGAAAGGCATAGTTTATCTACAAGATTACATGTGAAAACATTGTGGGGAATTAAACAGAACAGAACAGAACAGTATCTTAATTTTTCTCAGGTACAGATATTGTACAGTAAATACATACATTGTCCATGTTCAATTACAGATACATGCACAGGTGTTTATAAATAAGATATTGGGGGAAAAGAAGATTTTCTTTTTTATTATTAGGCCTTTGTTTCTTTCTTTTTTTTAGAATAAAAGAGAGCAATATGCTCCCGATGCTAATGTTCTTCTTTTCCCAGAATGTTTTATACTCTATCCTAAAAAAAAGAATCTCTGACTTCTAAAGATTTTCCATTGGGTAACCCTAAACATAGTAAGCCACATGTGGGAATGGGTTATTTTCTGATTCAGTTGCAATGAACAAATGTTTACGTCAAATGATTTTATCTCTGCTACATTAATTGACTTGTGTGTCAAGCTTTTAAGATTTAAGGGTATATCCAAGCTTATCACAAATTAACAAATTTCTAAACGATGTCAACACCTTTACACCCTCCCCTTTCTATCTTCATTTATCTGTCGGACCCTTTCCCTTGTAGCACCATCTGCTGACTGTTTTAACCCTTTTCTCACATACAGAAAATCTGCGACAGACGACTTTGAACAATTTTAGGCAAAAACACAGAAAAAGAAGATACAATTGACTTAACAAATGAAACATTGTGGCAAATGGAGAAATTTCTCGTTTTGAGCAATTTCTCCTTTTGTCACACTGTTTTCAAAAGTCGTCTGCTACAGAGGCGACAGATAGCGAGTGTATGTGGGAAAGGGTTAACCTTTAACGCAATTGACGTAATATGATTCTCAATTGATTTATATATATTGCCTATTTATGGAATATCTTCTCTTGTTTTTAGAATAATGAATCCGAAGTGCGAAGCGTGCACGCTGACTGATTAATTTCTCCTTTTGTAACAATATGTTTAACTATGTTAAACAATTAGATTTTCATTTATAGAGAGTGTATCATTTGTTTTAAACGATGTATAGGTACGTTGAAATCCTGTTAAGTTATATAGCCTATAAAATAGAGCAGATTCAACTGCAACAGACGACATTTGAAAACTTTTGATAAGCACTCATTTTGCCATTACGTTTTTAATTACAGCAATATTCCCTTATGGACATTTTCTATAAAGAGTTTTTCCCATATCGTTGCCTAGCAGTCGGCTGCTGAAAATTTATTTTGATTAGGAGAAAGGGTATGAAGGGACAAGTCAACAAACAGTCTGATCCGTGTCAATTAGGCGCACACGTTTAGTGTTAATATTAAAGCGTTTGCTGATGATCGCGATAACATAGGTGTTTGATAGGTAAGCGTCGTCCACACGTGGTTGTCGTTATTACCAAATATAACACTGCCACTTTTTTGTATACATTGCAATTCATTAATTTGTATAAGTCACACAATATTTTATAGCAATCAATACAAACAGAGACATTTTAATTTAAACTTTTGGCACTTTCTCAATATCAGCGTAAATATAGACTAACATTAACTCCATTTTTTTTTTAATTTTGATAATGCGTTTTGTCATCTGTAACTTACAATACAATGCAATATATTTGATTGTATAAAAAAACACATGTTTAAGGCAAAGAATACAAACGGAGATTTCTTATGTTAAAAGTAATACATGTGCTGAATTTCAGCGTTTATATAACATGTATTCTATAATTTAAAATACATGTATCTAAAAGTCTCTGATAATTCACAATAAAACTTACTGATATTGAACATAAATCGTCTCATATTTGTTAAATCAGTTGATTTTATGATGGTTTCATTTATATTTACGCAATAAGACGGGAGATACATAATCAACATTTTAGTAAAAGAAAACAATTTATGTTTATTTATAACAAACTTTCTTTAAATATTGAACCATATACTTTTATACATATATGGCTGTTTATGTCTTTGGACGAAAAATATGAAATAATACAATAAGACGGACGAACAAAGAACATGGGATTCCCATAACAAGAGTTATCCATATGGGAATAAGGCTAATTCTCACAAAGGCTATGTAAACAGTATGCACCGTTTTCCTGACTTAACCATTTCCCATATATACACACTCTTTCTGATGCGTCTACAGCAGACGACTTTTGAAAACATTGACTGAAAAGGAGAAGTTGAACTTGATGAGCAATTTCTTCCTCTTGTCGTCACAATATTTCCAACTCTAGTCAATTATTATACTATAATTTTACAGAGAATTTCCATACTTTTGCTTAGATGTTTTCACAATCGTAAGCGGCAGATTTGATTTACATGTATTTGGTAAATGGTTTAAAAAAATCAATCGCTTCTTTTGCTCTAAAATATCTATGAAGCATCGTGTTCTCTCCAAAAGGAGGAAGTATTATTTTGGTAGAAAGCCAAAAACAGTTTGTGAAAGGGAGCAATAAGTGAACTGTCGCCGTGATATAACCGAAATAATGTTGAAAACATCGTAAAACGCCAATAAAACAAAACCAGGCGAATGATTAATGCTTAAGTAAATTGATATATTGAAATGGAAGCGCCGTTGGGCCAAGTCACATGATTTATTAGTACAGTGGTTCCAATTCCAAAACAGCACGTGTCACTATGGGCCTTAAGAGGATGCTATTGTGGGAAAACACACCTCGAGTTTACGAGTGAAAATTTACTAAAATCATAAACAAAGGGGGTTAAGGACTGGTCCTTGTTTCGATTGTCATTGTCAATATGAACAAATAATCCGGGAACCGGCGGGCGTACTACAGTGAGGCACGTGTCCGGGTTCGGGTATGCATCCGTAGTGATGGCACTTGTCACGAGTGCTTCTCTTTTGGCAGATCGTTTAACGCTTTTAGCGCCGAATTCCCTAGAGTAGACTTTCAAAGTTGAACGTTTGGCGAAACCATTTTTGATGTAACAAGAGTTGTTGAATATTTTGATAACTAAAAGGTTTGCAATGCCGATGTCGGGCGCTGACTCACCTTAATCTGTATTGTTCGCAAACACCTAATATTGCTATTTGTGCTGAAAGAGCTTTTTTTTCACAAAAACAAACAGGACATATAGTACTGCAGTTTTTTAATGTTACCCAGATTCTGGAACGATTGTCAATAACATCACTTGAAACTATGTTACTGACTTATTGGTGTAGTTGTAAGTCCGGCTGTCTCTTGAACGGGATATTTTACAAATATTTGACACAAACTACTCTTCGCTTAATTATCATTTGCGCATCTGCTATCTTGGTTGTTCCTGTTTAGCACACCTACTGGTTACAATGAATATTTTTGTATGCAATTAACAAATAAACATATCATATCAAAATCAAATGAAGGGTGACACTAAATACTTTAAAAAATCGGAAGCAGTAGCTACTTCCGATGTCGCTTAGGATTGTCAGGCTGGCAATTACGAATGGTCCGCCGAGATGTGTCCTGTAGTACATGTACCGGTTCTTGTACACAGGGACCGCCGGGATATGACTACCCTAATGTCGCATCCGACGTAAAACACCATACAAACAGAATACAACATTCAGACAATTTGGAGAAAACAGTCGTGCACACGGTTTTGCAGAAGTTGTTTAAAGCTCACGTGACGTATACGCCATAAGTGCAGATCCGGATTAGCCTGCGATGATGCGCTGATCTTAATTGCCCTAAGGTTGGCTTTCTCAGCACGTCGCTCATTATATGAACCGCATTACAAGAAAACCAAAATTGTGGACTCTGCGTAAAGTATCGATCCAAAATCAGCCTGGGCATGCAACGCAGGCTAACTCAGACAGACACTTTCGCCTCCTGTGGATTTTTCTGTTTCAGGAATCATTACTCTTTACCTCTATCCCATTGAGACGGAATGTGTCGGTCCGGATTAGTCTGCGCGAACTGCGCAGGCTGATCTGAATCGATACATTACGCAGAATCCATAATGGTGGTTTTTCTCGTGGAACGGCTCATATCATCAAACAGAAATAGAAAGTTGGAATGACATCCGTATTAAATCTTCTAAGTTGACACTTCCATACTACCAAATCTGGTAACGAATGTTTACATACAAAATATCCGCGTGGTGTTTATTGACATGATACGGGATCTATCTTTACCA
The DNA here is from genome assembly GCA_031761405.1 of Serripes groenlandicus. Taxonomy (NCBI): domain Eukaryota; kingdom Metazoa; phylum Mollusca; class Bivalvia; order Cardiida; family Cardiidae; genus Serripes; species Serripes groenlandicus. The sequence goes on along the minus strand of JASEVX010000491.1, from coordinate 89,176 downwards.
CCGTCATGTAAAAACAACCCCTTTGACTGATTTTGAACCATGGAAAAAATTCAAGATAGTTGATCGAAATGCATGTTTTTTTTTTTTCGTCATGACATTATTGAAAGTGTCAGTAATTAAATAGAGAGCATTGCTGCTCAAGATACGACTGCGTGTTTTGCTCATGATGATCTTATCTACACTTATTGAAAATGCTATGTTGTTCGGCTTTTTCGGACCGACTATTACTGTAAAACAAAGGTACATTTGACGCGTTCGACAACTGCATGAACAAAGTATACTAACATGTCAAACTGAAAAAAATAAATGGTCTTGTTAAATGGTATTGTTGATGAAATACACGTCAGTATTGTTCCTTCATTGTATGCGATCTCATTAAGTTGACTTTTTGCGTGCCCCGGTTCATCTCGAGTTGACAAATGACATGTCCGTCTTAATTTGACCACTGTGCAAACAGCCGGGTTGTCATAATCCGGTACATTACGGTACTTGCGGAAATATTACCCTCCGTCACCCGGACGCTTCCATAACAGAGGGGACGTTACTTTAAACAAAGACAGCGAACACTTGTGTCTGTTGTTTTTATGACTTTCAAAGATCAACAATTTGATGTATATGGGGTTTATTTCGTTTTCAACAGTATTCAGTCATATCACGTGGATATTCACTTATTGATGATCCCTAGGTAGCATACCAATTGCTCTCCACCATGATACGCTCGAGCGGGGATTGAACCTCAGATGCTTTGTCCTGAATCCGTCACGTCAACCACTCGACATCGGAAGTTTACACAAATCCACAAAAGAGGAAGTTTTTGACTTACTAGGATTTAACGCGTTTTCAAAATTATTTCAGTTATATCAGGCGAAAGTTAACTTCTCCATGATCCCTGGGTAAACAAACTTGAAATGTATCTTGCTCAAGTCCACTCAACTATGACCGCTACTGGGGAGCGAACTCTTAATTCGAGAAAAACTGTATTCACCATGACCCGTTTTCACCACCAAAGTTCTAACATTTTGTTCAGAATAAACCGTATATTGAATAATTATTATGCATGTAAAATTATATACTTTGTTATTCCTTTCAAATATTTTTTTCTTTCCTTTTTCTTTCTTTATTCTCTCGTTATCTCTATTTTACATTAGCTGTAAATATTGTTAAACAATAGGGTCTTATAGGTTGATGTTTGTATTTGTATAATATGTACACATGTCACTATAATAAATGGTACATATGCACGTGCTACAGTAAAAACCAACCTTCCCGTCATTAGTTCACGTGTGTAAAAGAGATGTTGCCGGCGCATTAATCATAAATCATCCAAATAGATACAGCCTAACGAAGGTTTCTTGAGACCTTACACGACTAATCGGCCAACAGTGCAGTGCCTGATCAGACTGCGCATATGCGCTGGCTGGTTTAGGTCTACAATGGTCGCAAATGCCTTAAGGTTGGTTTTCGCAGAGCGCGCCTAATTTTATCTTCCTTCTTAGCAATAGCACTGGACACCCGGCCTGTCCCGACACATAAATTGACCGCGTGACATGATAACTGACCCCTTGCCGCATGTAGATAACTTTCTGGCGTCTCTGCAGCAGACGACTTTTGAAAATATTGTGGAAAAAGGTGAAATTGCTCGTAAAGAGCAAATGCTCCATTTGCCACAATGTTTTCAACTCTTTTTAATAATCAAACCTTTATTTATGCTGATTTTTCACGTTTTTGCCGATATGTTTTCGAAGTCGTCTGCTCAAGATTTGTTGTATGTGGGAAAGAGGGGGTTAAAAACACTTACGATCGAATTGCTTCAAGTTCTTTTGTATATTCGGCTTTGGTTAAACCGTTCTCTAGAGCCGTAACAGATGTTTGTATAAATAGAGATGACCAATAGAAAAGAACCTGATCGGTCTGCGAGGAGGAGCAGAGTCGGATCTGGACATGCACTTATCTTAAAGTCATGAAGGTTGGTTTTCACGTGACTTGACCCGGAGACCATTAACTTTAACCCTTTCCCTCATATAGACGCTTTATGACGCCTCTGCAGCAGACGGACTTTTGAAAACATGGTGACAAAAGAAGAAATTGCACAAAACGTGCAATTTCTCCTTTTGCCACAATGTTTTCCACTTTTTGTCATAGGTTAACCATTCAATTATGGAGATTTTCTATGTTTTGACAAAATACGTTAAAAAGTCGTCTGCTGCATAATTGTCGTATGAGGGAAAGGGTTAACTTTAAGATGTCAGCCAGATCTCTGACATGACGGATTCGCCAAGAAAACATAATTTGTGTCGTACGAACTCTGATTGCATCGTGTACCCTCGTTAGAGAATTTTTAGAAATACAGCAAACAGCTGTTCTGCTGTGAGTTATTTCAAACTGAGGCAATTACTGTCAAATGTTTTAATTGTCATAGTTTTATGACACCAATTTCCCAAATATAGAATACCTAAAATACAGATAATTGAGCTCTAAATAGAATCCATACTTTAGTTGTCGTATCGCAATTCAAAACATTGTGACGAAATAAGAAATTGCTCATGATGAGCCATTATTTCTCCTTGAGGCTTAATCCGTTTAAACGATAAGTTGGTACAAATCTTAGAATAGATCAATATACAAGTAGAATATTTATTTTATCTACTCAACTTATCAATTGTGTAAGCAATATTTGTCTTTTTTATCTATTCATAGTTACACAATATGTTTATGTTGCACTTAGTGTTTAACGCATCTGGCTCTAGATAAGGGGCATTTTTAATGTTCTAAAATCCTTATTTGACATTCAAACCCTACGTTGTTAATATGTGTTTAGTAAACGCCATGATATAACTGAAAAAGTATTGAAAGTACAATTAGACCATACAAAAAGTATTGTATTTACTTATAACAAATAAAATGCTGTATTCTGTATTCTGTATACAAATCATCAGAGAGAAAAAATTGACAAATCTGATTGCTCAATGAAAATGAACGCTAAACGTATTGGTCAACGCATTTTGTTTATGACAATATGGGTTATTTGCCCAAACGGGACTTCTGAGACGCGGCCATGACCTTTGATATTTCAAGATCACAGTATAAAAGGTATTGGATGACTATAACGGGCGAACTATTACGGGGCCGCCACACGTTAACGCGTCGGTCCATTTGATGTCATTATTATATCACATAATTATATGTATTGATGCAGAATTGTCCGATAATTTTAGCCATGTTGTCCGCACGTAACGTATCATGAAGTACTGATATCTAATTATGGAGTGTTTTACGAACAGATGGCCTGGGCTGACCCATTACCTAGAATATTTATTTCTGTTTCACTGTTCGAGTGATTAGATATGGTTTATTCGTATTTTAACTTTTCGCCAAATCAATTTCCAGTAGTTCTATGAAGGACATGTATTTCTTCGTAAACCCATGGCAGAAAATGCTTATTATCTAATATTCTGTATATGTGTGAAACAAGTTCTTCCAATTTGCGAGCACATTAGAGATATTCTATTTATGGTACTGCTAAACTTTAGGTCACGATACACAAAAATGGCACTTCTTTGTTTTCCATTTAAATCCATTCCGTTTCAAACTCAATTGTCATACTATCTAAACGTTTCTAAAGTAAAACACCCTTTATCATTGAAAAAAGTTACCTCTAGGCTTTAAAATAATCCAAAGAAAATGGTGTGTGTGTGTGTGGGGGGGGGGGGGGGGGGGGGTCATGTAATATGCAAGTAATATTTCACCTCGCGAAAATGGTTACCGTCATTTTGGACGAAATCGGGCTGGATATTTATTTACATACTCTTTTTTCGGTTTCAAATAAGGTCAAAATACTAAAGAATTATCAAATCAATCATTTCCAGTGCATCATAAACACATTCACCTTAAACTCAAGGTCATATATGACTATTTGGCTCTAGATCAGCATGGTCGCACATGTATTTGTCGTAATTTGTCCAATAGAAGCTCGGATGCGTGTGCATAGAGCGGCGACTAAGATTAGCATGTATGTTTGTGATATCCCTATTGTCAATCTAACACCCACATATTCAATTTAATTTTGCTTTATGAAATTTGTAAAAGTTCTCTTTGGCCAATTGACAATATTTATTTTAACTGATATTGCATTATTTTGAAATTTAGAAGCACTCATGTGGTATAATCCTTTCTTACATACAGACGCATTATGACAGCAGACGTCTTTTAAAAACATTGTGACAAAAGGTGAAATTGCTCCATTTAATAATTAAACTATCATGTATGAGGAAATTTCACGTGTTTGTCAAGTTGTCTGCTTTTGATTTGTTGTAAAATGTTGTTGTTTGTGGGAAATGGTTAAAATATTACCGATTTCTTTCGAGATGGTACAAGTCCTTGATCGTTTGGTATTAACTGCCATCCGCGAGCCATAAACAATCTGTCCGAATTAACAGTATGCGGTAGCACAGGTTAACCCTTTCCCTCATACGACAATTCTGCAGCAGACAACTTTGAACGTATTTTGTCAAAGAATAGAAAATCTCCATAATTGAATGGATAACCTATGACAAAAAGTGGAAAACATTGTGGCAAAAGGAGAAATTGCACGTTTTGTGCAATTTCTTCTTTTGTCACTATGTTTTCAAAAAGCCGTCTACTGCAGAGGCGTCAGAAAGCGTCTATATGAGGGAAAGGGTTAATCCGTGTCTGTCATGAAACAACATATCAGCCGTTCCACGTGAAAACCAACAGTGTGGCCTATGCGTAATGTATCGACCCAGATTAGCCTGCGCAGACCGCGCAGGCTAATCCGGGCCGACATATTCCGTCTCAGGGGTTTAGAGGCATAGACTAATGATTCCTGAAACAGAAAATATAAAGGAGATTTACATTGTCTGTCCGGGTTAGCCTGCGCGGCATGCTTAGGCTGATCCGGGTCGATGCTTTACGCAGAGTCCACAATGTTGGTTTTTCTCATGAGAAGGCTCATATGTTTTATATAGCTGTTCTATGCATAGCTTGAAATATGATATGCGATTTAATATCATATCATGACACCGAAAACACGGATCTCGTTACCATACCAGGTTAACTCATTCGGAACACCCAATTTGGCTGATTCGGGTATATTTAGAAATATTTCCCACCGGGAACCACCTGGCGTCTGTACCGGAAGCGGTGATTCGACTGACAGTTAACTGTTAAATGATCGGTCCCTTTTAAGTGTAAATCGGGAAGAAGTTTGTGTTGATTAGGCGACTAAATTTAGATTACTTCGCTGATTTAGTAACGTAATTAACCTTTCACATCGGTACCCTTACCTGTCTTTGCGCATACCAACTGAAAGCTATAAAAATCTTCTTATGTTTTAAATTTGAAGTATGTTGTTTTGATATATAGTATTTAAACATTGAAGGAACAGGCTTAATTATTTGAGTTTAATAATTTCTTCTTTTCTCACAATGTTTTCAAAGATGTATCATCTATAGAGAGGCATGTGTAGCTATTCAATTTGCACACGCACACGACTAGAGGAGCTTTTCTGTTTGGTATAAAATCGTTACGTCGCTTTTTTGAGTATCCCAATGTCTTGTTGACGATAATATTACTATATTAACACTTCCCCTCATATAGACGCTTTCTGCCGTCTCTGCAGCGGACGGCTTTTTGAAAACATAGTGACAAAAGAAGAAATTACTCAAAACGAGCAATTTCGCCTTTTGTCACCATTTTTTCAACTCTTCTCAATTATTGTACATTCACTTAAAGGGCTTTTCCAATTAAATCGGGTATGTTTTCAAAGTCGTCTGCTGCAGATTTGTGGTAGGGAAAGGGTTTAGATTTAGACCCAAAATGGCGTGCTTTGGTGGACATTAATTTTCAAGAGTTTGTCAGGTTAAATTTGTAATATCTCACATCTACTTTTATTAAATCAATTACACTAATAAAGTTCTGATTTCATTTTAATATTCACAGAATTTAAGTTTTCATTTAGAATTCATTTCAACATAACTTGTAACTTCACAATTTTCCACATATAACAAGTTGATCGCAGCAGTGCAGACGACTTTCAATCTAAACAACACTATCGAAACTCTTTATAATGAAAGTATTATTTTAGTTGAAAACAATGTGGCAAAAAAAATACATATTTCTCATTATGAGAAAAATGTGAGAGGTTTACTACAGAATGAGTGCTGAATATGGACACGTATTTCGAGGGGAATATGTAAGATGGTGTAATAATGAAAAGCGAACAAGGGGAGCGTAAAGGGTTACAGCGTAGCTACCATCTGCCTTGAACCACGGCTGTGCACACCAAACATTATAACTTAATTATCACAAACTGTGGTCAGCATGTTTACAAGGTGAATAAATCAGCACATTTTCGTTTTCTTTGATGATAAATCGGTACCTGAGTGTCTCCATTCGATACGGCCGACTATTGTAAGTAGTGTTTTACGCCGCTTCAGCCTTATGTTTAACCCTTTCCCTCATACAAAAAATATGCAGCGGACGACTTTGAATTTGTTTTTGTTAAAAATGGAATATCTCTATAATTGAATGGATAACCTATGACTAAAAGTGGAAAAAACATTGTGTCAAAAGGAGAAATTGCTCGTTTTGAGCAATTTCTTCTTTTGTCACTATGTTTTCAAAACAGCAGTCTGCTGCAGAGGCGTCAGAAAGGGTTAAACCTTTCCCACATACAAAAAATATGCATTAGACAACTTATTATGTATGGGAAATTTCCATGTAAGAAGGTACGATTATTGAATGAAGTTGAAAACATTTTGGCAAAAGTTGAAATTGCTCAATATGAATCAGGAGCAACTTCTGCATTCCCAACAATTTTGTTTCGAAATGTGCCTGCTGCAAACGCGTCAAAATACGTCTGCAAGTTGTACCGGAATGTTTATTCTGACACCCGTTCATCCGTCGCAATGCCCGTGGTCCCGAACCTAGCCTGGAATCAGCCGCATAATATAACTGACTCTTTTGCTCTTCCAAGCTTACAACAACTATACAATAGACGACTTCGAATAATATAGGCAAAGATCTCCTCTATAAATGTACGTACTGTATATAACTTTTGAATAGAGTTGAAAACAAAGTAAGCAATTTCCACGAAATTCAATATTTACCCAACCCTGGTAGTTCAATCGGTAGCGACGACGCGGGCGTTCAATTCAGGGGTTATGTGTTCGAATCCCAGTACGGCCGACAGTTTTCCTGAATCATGACAAAAGTCATTGCCAAACTTGTATATTAAAGCAATGTCGAAAAGCAGCCGGTTGCTTTGAAAGACTGTTGTGTGAAGTACTGGTTTAACCCTTTCCCTCATATAGACGCTTTCTGACGCCTCTGCAGCAGACAGCTTTTTGAAAACATAGTGACAAAAGAAGAAATTGCACAAAACGTGCAATTTCTCCTTTTGCCACAATGTTTTCTACTCTTAGTCATAGGTTATCCATTTAATTATCGAGATTTTCCGTGTTTTGACAAAATACGTTCAAAGTCGTCTGCTGCAGAATTACCGTATGGGGGAAAGGGTTAAGAAAGCTACAGAACGTATGGGTAGACTAACTGGCAGTAGTGACTGAATCGTACCGATAGTCTGGAAGAATAAAAATAAAACAATATTACGGGTTCAAAGTGATAAATAAGGCCGTAAAACATTATCGATACATCATGATAAAAGAATATCTGTATTACATGTGTACTTCATACAAAGAGAAAGTAGTCAGTGGCTTCGAAAGAATGTTGTGTAAGTACTGGTGTGGGAAAGTCAGGAAAACATGGGTAGGTGCACTGACCGCCGTGATATGACCAAAGCTGTTGAAAGCGGCGTTAAACTCCAAACAAACAAACAAACAAACAAACTTCATACAAATCATTAGTAACCGAAATGCCTAAAGGAGTCGGGTTTATTTATTTGTACATTATATCTATGTTTGGATCTAAACTGGACAATAAAACTAACTCTTTCTCGTATTTAGACGCATTTTAACGCATCCACAGAAGACGACAATTGATGTTGTGGCGAAAGGAGAATTTGCTAGCGATGAGTAGGTGTTCATTTTGCTACAATGTGTTCAACTCTACTCAAGAAAAATGCTTTCATTTAGAGAGATTTTCATTATTTTTTACTCGATGTGTTCAAGGTCGTCTGCTGCATATATGTTGTTCTTAACCCTTTCCCGTATATAGACGCTTTCTGACGCCTCTGCAGCAGACGGCTTTTTGAAAACATAGTGACAAAAGAAGAAATTTCTCAAAACGAGCAATTTCTCCTTCTGCCACAATGTTTTTCCACCTTTAGTCATAGGTTATGCATTCAATTATAGAGATTTTTTTATTTTTTGACAAAATATGCTCAAAGTCGTCTGCTGCAGATTTATCGTATGAGGGAAAGGGTTAAGAAAGGGTTAACATTTGTACGTCGATGTCCAATATCTAAAGCACGTGTATTTCCTCGTACATAAAAGAAAGTTGCTTTATAAAACATTTGTTGGAAAAGCAACCAATATTATACATTTCATATGCAGCATTAACGCTCTCACTCAACGAACGTTTTCAAGACAACTGGCCATTAGTCGCAACTGATCCGCACACTCACTGACTAACCGCCGACTGTGGTTTTTCGCATCAATATTTTTAAGACCCTGTTCCACCGCTCCCAAATCTTCTCTGATCCCTTTCTGGTCAATTTATTCTTTGTCTACATGTCGTTTTATACCTCTTCTTTTCAGGTACTCATTCCATTGTTTGGGACCCTATCATTTTCAATCATGTCCTTTGTGATCAAAACACAGTCGGCGGTCCGTCAGTGTGGAGTTAAATTGTGACTACTGTCGCCGGGATATTTACAACACATATAACACAGCTGCAGCATAAGACTTCTTTGATTGTTTTGGTGTTTTACGCCGCTTTCAGAAATTGATCAGTTCTAACACGGTGTTTCATGGGTAAGTTACACATTTTACTGGTCCATTTATCTTGCCACCAGCCTGTCAGTATTAATGCTTACCCCGCAACTCTGAGCGCTAAGGATGGCATCCATTATTTCCATTTAAAAAAAATCTTCATACAACTTTAAAAAAACATCTAGACAAACCTATCGGATATCTCTATAAATAAAAAATAATACATAATTATTGATAAAGGTTGAAAACATTGAGGCAAAAGAAGAAATGGTTTATTTTCCTTCTGTCTGTTACAATGTTATAAAAGGTCGCCTGCTGCAGAACTGTCAAAATCCGTCTGTATGTGGAACCCTTTTTAACATGGAGCCGCATCTGGTGAGATAAAAACCTTTGGAAACATTGTGGTTCCATTTTTGTCACACTTTTTTCATATGTATATAGATTTTCTATATTTTTCTTTGTATATTTCCAAAGTCGTCTGCTGCAGACACATTGTATGAGGGAAATGGTTAAATAAAGAGATGTGTACTACGCTTAACCTCCTGCGGGATTAGCATTACGACCAGCTCGTAATAAATAGACTAGTACCGGTAACTTACCTAGGAAACGCCGTGATATAACTGGAAACAAAATGTTGAGCGTGGCGTCAAACCCCACACAAACAAGAATGTTGGTATACTGGAATACGAATGTGAACCGTCACGAAATGATTGATTGATTGATTGATTGATTGATTGATACAAGGTTAACGCCGCTTTCAGCATTTGTCCAGTTATTTTCCTTGATTAGTTACCAGTACTACTGGTCCATTAATCCTGACACCAGCCAGTCAGTTGTAATTCTGAACCCTCAATCATGATCGCCAAGGAGGCCGGCATTAAAACTATTTTTTATATGACCCGGTCGAGGATCGAACCCGCGACTTCCAGCACCCAAAGCGGACCCCGGGGAGATACCGTCACGAAGGTATTGTTTCTACATATTGTCTAGTCTAGTGGCGGAATGATGTATTTATAAGTACTTAGTAAATTAATTAACACATTATTTTATTTTATTTTTTAAATGGCGTTTCTACGGCAGCTCTAAAGGGACACACACGAAAAAAAATTATCTCGTGCGCACGAGATACTAAGTCGTGCGAACGAGATAAGTATCTCGTGCGAACGAGATACTAAGTCGTGCGCACGAGATAAAAAAGATTCGTTTGTAATTTATAAAAATGTGTGTGTCCCTTTAGTGTTGCTCGTGCGCACGAGATACTATGTCGTGCGAACGAGCTACTAAGTCGTGCGAACGAGATACTATCTCGTGCGCACGAGATAAAAAAAAAATTCGTATGTAATTTATAAAAATGTGTGTGTCCCTTTAGAGCTGCCGTACGTTTCAGCGAGTATTCTTCTAAATATTTCAATAATAATGTTGCGAATAACACTCAATCGTAATGAACTTATTTGTTAATTATTATATCGCCCTAATAATTGCTTGAGAAACTTTCATAAAGACGTGCTGAATGAAGACAGGTGCTTAATCAACACATATAGCACTGTTTGAAAGATTCGAACAATAACATAACGGTTTTCGTACGTTCGCAGTTTGTTTGAGTTTTTGTCAATGGACAAAAGTGTATTCAGGAGTAATTCATACGAACGTGTGAATATAACGGACCATCTGCCTCGGATCGATAAATTTGGGGTATTGGGTCGCGTGCCCCACTGGGAGTACAACTGTCATCCAGCTTTATTTGTCAATTAATCCTTTCCCGCATACAAGCGCTTCCCTGACGGGCTCAAAAGCAGTCGACTTTTGAAACATTGTGAGAAAAGGAGAAATTCCTTACGATGAGCGAGTTCTTCTTTTGCGATAATGTTTTCAACTCTATTTCACAATTGATCTTCCGTTTACAGGGTTTTTCCCCCAGATATTATGTTGATGTTGTCTGTTGCAATTTTGTTGGATGAGGGGAAGGGTTAATCCTTACCCGATAAAGACCAATTGCCCTCCTTTACATCAATTTTACGAACACACAATGCCGAAACAGCAGAAGAACGGCTACACCAGAGTAATTTTACCATTTTCCTATATATTTTTTTTAAAACTCTTATAACATACATTTTGCCTTTGATATTATGGTCATCATTTATTGTTCTTTAGACATTTTTAAAGAAGCGATCTGAAAACATTAATATCGGACAAAGGATTAACCCTTCTCTCCATAACTACGACTGTTATCACGAAACTAACCCTTAGCCAGTTGAATCAGCAGACGACTTTAAAAACATGTAGGTAAAAATAATAAAATATACCTTTATAAATGAAAATATGTTTATTAATTAAATAAGATTTGAAAACATTGTGACAAAATGAGAAATTACGTGTTATGAGAATCTTGCAATGATTTATCGGTCGTGGAGCAATCCCCGACATTCCTGACGCCATGGATTGATTTACTGGGGCTAAACCATTTTCCATCATATAGACGCTTTCTGACGCCTCTGTAGAAGACGCTTTTTAAAAAACATGGCGACAAAAGAAGAAGTTGCTCAAAACGAGCAATTTCTCCGTTTGTCACCATGTTTTCAACTCTATTCAATGATTCTATTTTCATTTTCAAAGTCGTCTGCTTCTCAATAGATTTGAAAACATTGTGACAAAAGGATATATTGTCCATTGGAGTTACAGATACATCGGAATGATTCAGCAAGTTGGAAGGAGGTAAAGTCTTTGATATGACCGGACCGGAGATGGAAGCGGATTTCGCACACACTTTGGGCGGAAGTTCTGACCATCATCAAACCAACGTGACGGCGGCACGAAAAGGCACAGACCCGTCTTGATCTTAAAGGTTTGCAAACAGTTTTAAACACCGTGTAAACATGTACTGTGGGATAAGTTTACATTTTAGCCCTTTCCCACATACAACAGACTTTGAATGATCATTAATTCGTACACCCATTCAAACTTTCATTCATACGTCGCTCATTATTTACTTCATAATTGATTCTTCCATTGTACATTATCCACTTCACCATTTAAATTTAGGAACTAATTGCTCAATGTATTTTGCTTCCAAATAACACTCCCATATTTATACATTGCTCATCCTCACAACGTTTATATCATTCTCATGTTAAATTCATGTTTATATCACTCTCATGCTGAATTCATGTTTAATTCAATCATCCCATAAACTCCAAATAAATCATGTTTGTTTGTATTTTCCTGTCATGTATATTGTATGTATATGTATGTTTTTTAGACAATGTACTTTGTATACGTCAACAATAAAATGTTCTGTCTGTCTGTCTGTCTGTCTGTCTGTCTGTCTGTCTGTCTGTCTGTCTTTGAAAATATCGGGGCAAAATTGTTGAAAATATATGTAAATAGTATATTCATCAAATAGAGATGAAAACATTGTGGCAAAAGGGGAACTTTGTAATTATTAGCATCTACGCTTTCTGCCACAATGTTTTTAAAAGTCATCTGATGAAGAGGCGTCAGAAAGCGTTTGTATGAGAGAAAGGGTTTAATTTAAAACAGACGATTATAAAGTGAATATTAGCGTAGGATTTTTTAAAATCTATTTACCTGATATGACTTTTTAAAGACGTTGATAAAGGCATAAGAAAATTCTTACCAGCTGACGACTTGATAGTTGACTATTGAAACAGAGATGAAAGCATTGTTAGACACGTGCTGCCAGATGGCATTATGCTCACAGGCAGTCAGTCGGTGGTGTGTTCAAATACCCTCCGTGATCTCTGTCTTTTCGCCGTTCATGTGGAAGAATTGTTCCACCCGACACGCGCTATCTGCCATTTTTGACTCTTTAGAAATACATAGGCGTTATGGCTTTAATTCACTTTAACTTAACGCTTTTAGTAATTTTAAAAGTTATTACTCAGTTGCAAACGGCTTCATAATATGAACATATCTATCTTTAATACTAATTATTTTTCGTTGAATAAGATTGAATGAATGAATGAATGGTGTTTTAAGGCCCGTCGACAACTAAGGTCATTTTGGGCGCTTAATAATTTACTTACTGTAAATGATGAAATAATTAAAATTGAAACATAAATAACCAGTATACTAGACAAAACAATCGAACATGATGTATGAGATACTTAACTTTAAATATAAAACAACATGTAAGCCAATGTAAACAAGGATTTAGGCAAACAAGCCAAACATTACTATGTAATACTTAACATAAAGATAAACAATATCTGAGAAAATGTGGAACAGGATCAGTAAAAGTAATAAATGTGCAAAAAGCACGATTTAAAAAATAATCATATTTTATTAAAATAATTAATTTCCCTTAGGAATTGAAATAAAAGTTCAGGTTTGACAGACTCAAAGAGCTGACGCATACTTTGAGGCTTGAAAGATCTATCACGTATTGGGGCGAAATCAGCACATTCCAGAAGAATGTGCTGTACTGAAAGGTGTGTAAAACATGGAATACTACACTGAGGTGCTTCGAATAAGATTGAATGAACGCTGTCAATTTATAAAAAAAAACAAAGAACGCAATAAAAGTACCAATTCACTTATAAGTTGTAATCAATATATATCGAATATTATTATAGATATTTCTTAGGTGCAAACGGTCTCGGATATAAACAAAATGTCTTGAGTCGAGTGCTTATACACGTGCTCGATTGTGCGTAATGGACTAGAAAATACTCGAATTTACCAGAGACACTATGATATCATGAAAATGTCTTTATATGTCTCTGCTTCACCCAAATACAAATAAAAATGTCGGTCACTTTCATCCTATCGCGTCAAATTATCACGTCGTTTGTACGTCTCGCCGAGTAACGTTATTTACGCGAGATTTTAACTATTTTTTTCTTTGCGCAGCTAGAGTCTACTATCTTTGTATTTATATGTCTCTGAAAATAATCAACAAACATTGGAGTTTTACTGCTCTGTCCATACGTGATAGTTTAACTGATTAAAAAAAATAACATTTAGATAACCAAACCGACAAGCAACTAAAAGTGGAAACATTGTGGCAAAAGGAATTTTTCACTATGTTTTCAAAAATTCCTCTGCTTTAGAGGCGTCAGAAAGCGTCTATATGAGGATAAGGGTTAAGTGTGTCTTGCTTGGCGACCCTTTCCAACATACAAAAAATCTGCAGCAGACGACTTTGAACACATCTAGGTAAAAATACAAAAAACCTCTATGAATGAAAATAAGATTATTAAATAGATTGAAAACATTGTTACCAAATGAGAAATTACGCGTTATGATCAATTCCTCCTTTTGTCAGAATGTTTTAAAAAGTTCTCTGTCAGAACGCGATTACAAGTGGGAAGGGTTAGACAGTATTTCGGTCGTAGCGCAATCCCCGACATTCATAGCGCCAAGGATTTATTTACTGAGGTTTAACCCTTTCCCTCATATAGACGCTTTCTGACGCCTCTGTATCATGTCAGACGTTTTTTGAAAACATGGCGTCAAAAGAAGAAGTTGCTCAAAACGAGCAATTTCTCCTTTTGTCATCATGTTTTCAACTCTATTCAATTATTGTACTTTCATTTAAAGGGAATTTCCAGGGACGTAGATAATGTTATCTATGTCCCTGGAATTTCCAAAGAATTCTGGGTATGTTTTCAAAGTCGTCTGCTGCAGAGTTGTTTCACTCAATAGAGTTGAAAACAGTGCGACAAAAGAATATAGTGTTCATTAGTGTTACAGATACATCGGAATAATTCAGCCAGTTGGACAGGGTTAAAAGTCTTTGATATGACCGGCCCGGAGATCGAAACGGATTTTGCACACAATATGGGCGGAAGCTCCGACCATCAAACCAACGTGACGGCGTCACGAAAGGCACGGACTGGTCTTGATTTTAATTAAAGGTTTGCAAACAGTTCTAAACTCCGTGTAAACATGTACTGTGGGATAAGTTCACATTAAAATCCTTTCCCACATACAACAAATCTAAAGCAGACGACTTTGAAAATATCAGGGCATTTTTTTTTTTCGAAAATGTAAGTAAATTGATAGTATATTCATCAAATAGAGATGAAAGCATTGTGTCAAAGAGGGGAAATTGGTCAGTATAAGCAATTTCTTCTTCTGCCACAATGTTTTCAAACGTCGTCTGCTGCAGAGGCGTCTGGGGAAAGTGTTTATTTAAAACAGACGATTTTATAAAGTGAATAGTAGCATATGTTTTTTAAATTTATTTACCTGGTATGATTTTTTTAAGTCGTTGATAAAGGCAAAAGAAAATTATTACCAGCTGATAACTTGATAGTTGACTATTGATACAGAGTTGAAAGCATCGTGAGACACGCGTTGTCAGATGGCATCACGCTCATAGGAACTCGGTGGTGTGTTCAAATACCCTCCGTGATCTTCGACTTTTCGCCGTTCATGTGGAAGAATTGTTCTACCCGACACGCGCTATCGTCCATTTTTTACTCTATAGAAATACATAGGCGTTATGGCTTTAATTCGCTTTAAGGCTTTTAGTAATTTTAAAAGTTATCACTCAGTTGCAAACGGCTTCATAATATAAACATATCTATCTTTGATATAAATATCTTATTTTTCGTTGAATAAGATACAATTTATAAAAAGAAAGAACACAACAAAAGAACCCCCTTCACTTTTAATCGATGTATATCACATATTATTATATATATATTTCTTAGGTGCAAACGGTCTCGGATACATGACTAAACTTTTAAACAAATTCGTTGAGTCGAGTGCCTATGCCCGTGCTCGATTATGCGTAATGGAATGATAAATACTCGAATATACCAGAGACATATCATGAAAATGTCTTTATATGTCTCTGCTTCACCCAACTAAAAACAAAAATGCCGGTCATTTTCATCCTCTCGCGTCAAATTATCACGTCGTTTGTACGTCTCGCTGAGAAATGTTATTTACGCGAGATTTTAACTATGTTGTTCTTTGCGAAGCTAGAGTCTACTATCTTTGTAGTTATGTGTCGCTGAATATACCAACCAAACATCGGAGTTTTACCCTTTCCCTCATATAGACGCTTTCTGACGCCTCTGCAGCAGACGGCTTTTTGAAAACATAGTGACGAAAGAAGAAATTGCACAAAACGTGCAATTTCTCCTTTTGCCAGTGTTTTCCACTTTTTGTTATCCATTCAATTATAGAGATTTACCATTTTTTGACAAAACGTGTTTAAAGTCGTCTGCTGCAGAATTGTCGTATGAGGGAACGGGTTAACTTCCTCTCAATGCCCTCTATCCACATGTAAAAGTTCAACTGATTAACAAAAACAACAACTTTAGTTACACACACCGACAAGCAAGTTTTACCATAAAGGGAGATAACTCTCAACAATTAATACCCCTGTCCTTCATATGACAAATATGCAGCAGACGACTTTGAACATATTTAGACAAAAGCATTGAAATCCCTATAAATGAAGGTATAAATACTGGAAAAAAATAGAAAACATTGAAACAAAAGCTGAAATTGGTCATTTAGAACAATTTCATCTTTTGTCACAATTATTTTCAAAACTTATCTGCCAGAGAGGCTGCAGAAAGCGTATGTTTGTGGGAAAGGGTTAAAGAGTTATGTTTCTTATATACCTCCTCTAATATGTGAAGCTTCATTCGAATATTATTTTATAATTGGTTGGACGCCGTTTTCAACATTATTTCAGTTACATTAAGACGATCGTTCACTTATTTCATGATCATGAGACCAGTACAAGACTAGGAAATGTGACTTGCCCACTAAACCATGATCGCCGTGCCGCAACTTGTTATCGAACCCGGGACGCCCGGTTACAAATTCCCGACGCTTACCACTTGGCCACGGCGGATTCCTGATCCTGAAGAAGTGGGACTTCGGACAATACAATGTTAATCCTGTCCGAATTAATACAGACGCATCTACAGTAGAAGTCTTTGGAAACATTGTGGAAAATGGAGAAATTGCTTATAATGAGCAATTTCTTCAGTTGCAACGTTGTTTTTATTTTAATTCAATACATTAATTTCGTTTATAGATGTTTCCTCTATTTTAGAAAAGTTGTTTTAAAATAAGTCTCCCGCAGACTTGTTGTATGTCTGAAATAGGAGACCGGAATAGCATCGAACTATTCTTCGAACGTAGGAATCGCTGAACAGGAATGTTTTCTGCTATTCCAACAATGATTCAAAAGTCGTTATTAAGTGTTGTGTCTATGGTGGAAAGCTTTGAAACGGACAGTCTTCGAGAAATTCGCTTAGAGGATTTTCTACAGGTTGCCATTGTTAAACCATTGTCTCGATGTGCGCAACCGTTAACAATATATCGAGGGCTTGGTGTGAAACAGTTGTAACTAAAATCGGTATTTTTTTACCAGTTTAATCACCAGGCCATAAAGTCTTTATAAGCGTTAAATCATTTTTCTTGGTAAACTCTGTTCTGAGCAATGGCACCTAAATTTGCATTGTTTACAAAGGGGTCAAAATTGCCCCTAAACCAGGGTTTTCGAAATAGGTTTTTAGTAACAACCGTTTCACACCAAGCCCTCGATATACGTTATTAGTTATTCACGACTTTAAACTGCATTTACGAACAATATAAGTCATAGACCACGATGCTAATCTTAATATAATATCATTTTTTAACAAGTTAACCCTTTCCAACTTACAGACGCTTTCTGACGCGTCTGCAGCAGACAACTTTTTGAAAACATGGAGGCAAAACTAGAAATTGCTCATTACGATCAATTTCTCCTTTTTCCACAATGTTTTCAACACCATTTGATTATTCTATTTAAAGTGGCATTTCTATCCAGATGGAAGAAATTCATATACAAAATTTCTAAAAATTAAGAAGCTGAATGGGTTTGGGATTAACCACAATCAAGACAAGGTTAATTAAGTTATACAAGAGCACACACTTACGAATTATACTTTTCTCCAAGATTTTAGGATTTTAAAAACGGACCCGTTCATGTACATCATAACGGTTAGAATCGTAAACACATATTATACCTATTTAAAGGTGCGATAAAATGTACATAACCGTTATAAAAACCAGGGGCGTAGCTCCCTTTAGGCGGTGTAGGCACGTTCTCAAAATGCCCCCAAAAAGCAGCTGCGGCGATAGACATTTGCGTAATGTATCGACCAGATCAGCCTGCGCTGTCCGCGCAGACTTATCTGGCCCACACATTCCGTCTTAGGGGGATAAATGTATAGAGTAGTTATTCCTGAAACAGAAAATCCACAGGAGGCGAAAAGTGTATATCCGGATAGGCCTGTGTGGCATGCTTAGGCTGATCCGGGTCGATACTTTGCGCAGAGTCCACAATGTTGATTTTCTCACGAGACGGCCTACACATTGATTATTGCCAAGCTACGCCCCTGAAAACACACTGAAATCATCTTACGTTTCACAATAAGTAAATGTTTATTGTTTGGTGTTAAACGCCGCTCCCAACATTTTGTTTCCTGGGTAAGTTACCAGTCCTACTGGTCCATTTATCCTGACATCAGCCACTCAGTCGTAATGCTAACCCTGAAACCTTCAGCGCCACGGAAATCAGCAATTACTACCATTTTTAATCTGGTATGACCCGGTCAGGGATCAAACCTGTGACCTCCCGCACAGAGGTCGACGCTCTACCACAACACCATCGAGGCGGTCAAGTAAATGTTTATATAGTGCTGAACTATTATACTGTTTATTAGATGATTTCCGATATGTAACAAGAAAAAGAGATTCTCTATTATAATGAAGATCCTGATCACTATTAAGAAATAAGAGAATGTTAGTTTTCTGTGACATACCTGGAATCAGGGGCGTAGCTTGGCAATAATCAATGTGTAGGCCGTCTCGTGAGAAAATCAACATTGTGGACTCTGCGTAAAGTATCGACCCGGATCAGCCTAAGCATGCCACACAGGCGTACCCGGATATACACTATTCGCCGCCTGTGGATTTTCTGTTTCAGGAATCACTACTCTATCTATTCCCCATTAGACGGAATGTGTCGACCGGATCAGTCTGCGCGGACAGCGCAGGCTGATCTGGTCGATACATTACGCAGATGTGTATCGTCGCAGCTGCATTTTGGGGCATTTTTAGAAAAGATGTGTAGGCACGTGCATACAGTGCCTAAAGGGAGCTACGCCCCTGGAAATCATCGATAGCCCATACACAGCATAAGCTGCTTTAACACTAGATAAACAATTATTGTGTATCTGTGCTTCAATCACCTAAGTTATTTTATATAACAGTTGACTTATACATGTATCCCCCTGTCTATCGAAGATGTGATGTATGTGGGGAAAGTACTATTTAAATTGAGATCTTTCGCAAAAATGTAAACGAGCGATTGGACCAACTTAGTAAAATCTATTTAAAATGCGTGGCTTCTGTTGAGTGCCTCTTCATTGTTTAATATAGGCATTTGTAGTGTTCAAAAGGGTTTCTAAAACTTGACCACCAACGACGTAGTTCAGAGCTAGACCGCGATTTGATGAAGATGAATTTTCATGATGATTGGATATAAAATATGGCCTCTAGGTAATTTAAATAAGGGAGATAACAATATATATACTAAATTAGAGTTAAATAAGAGTTGCCTCCTTTTCCATCCGATTTACAGTGCATTATACAATCAGGGACATAGATAAGATTTAATTTAAGGTCAATTGTATTTATTGAATGGTGTTTTTAGGGCAGCCAGAGTGAAACTCGCAGTCGGACATTTTACTACTACATGTCCATATAGTTTTCATCAAATCCATCCAACCATGGCACCGGATTGACGGTGAAACGAATATCCATGACGAGAAATATACATCAACCTGTAAAACCATGTCAGCAATTAAGACAAATGTTTGGGGTTGCAGGACTTCAGGGGGTAAATGATCAATATGAGCTGTGTTGTTACAAATTCTACATGTGTTTAAATTGCTATCGGATCGCCCTTGCACAGTACTGATTTTATAATCATGAGTATTCTTCCCTATGTAGAGACATAACGTACTTTGGTCAAAATGTCTCAAATTCGTCTGCTGCATTTTTTTTATATATAAGAAAGGGTTAAATGAATCAAAGGAATATGAATGCAATCCAGGCAACAAGGGAAGATCTAGATTTTTCTATGGATAAGAGAGGGTCGATAAGATTTTCCTTTGATAACAGACTTATGAAGGTCGATTTCAAATCTTCCCATTCATCGGTTGGTGAATCGTGTGTAATTCTGCTTTAACTAGGGATTATCAAATTTACATTTAACGATATTTTCGCGAACAAAAATGGGTCCTTTCTTGTCCTATTACTCTCCACATGAATGTAGTTCCGCGGTCTGTAGTTTAGTGCTATTATTATCGAACGACAAACAGGGTGTGAATCAATCTCATTAAAATCATCTCCTATTAACGCTACGCATATCTTACATTTGGTCAGATCGTGTACTTTAGTGTGAATTTATTCATATATTTTGAATGCCATCACGAACGGCGTCCACAATCTAGAGATAAGGATTTTCGAGATCATAAGTCTATTGGTAAATGTAATATCATCTTTCTTCTCACATACACTCTGTCTGGCATGACTTTTCCCCCACATTTAGACGCATTTGAGCGCATCTACAACAGACGACCTTCAAAACAATGTCATGAATAGCCATTTTAGCTAGGCACATTTCCCCTAGCCAAGTACTGGTTTGTTTACCCAGGGATCATGAATAAGTGAACTGTCCCCCTTGATATAACTGAAACAAGAGATGTTTGTCAAACATCCCAAACCCCCCGCCCTTGAGCGCCATGTTGTCAGGAATATTTGTACAATTGAATAAAAATTTGCATGGACCGAAATGCCAGCTGATTTGTCATTTCACATTGGATGTCTATGAGTCAGTTTTAGGATTATGAACAATGTTCATTCAAAGTTTGAGGATGCTAGGTACAGTTCTTAATCACATTGTGATGATGACTGATATTTGCAGATAAACGTGTATCCTCCAGGTTCAGGCATTGTTAAGTTATCACTCGGACAAGCTTAAAAACGGTTTTTGTCTTCATGGTCACTGTGACCGTGACCTTTGACCTAAAAATAAATAGGGTTCATCTACTGGTCAGGCCCAACCTCCAAGTCAAGTTTGAGGACACTAGGTTCAGGCATTGTTAAGTTATCACTCGGACAAGCTTAAAAAAGGTTTTTGTGTTCATGGTCACTGTGACCTTGACCTTTGACCAAATGACCTCAAAATAAATAGGGTTCATCTACTGGTCAGGTCCAACCTCCAAGTTAAGTTTGAGGACCCTAGGTCCAGGCATTGTTGAGTTATCACTCGGACAAGCTTAAAACATATTTTGTGTTCAATGTCACTGTGACCTTGACCTTTGACTTAATGACATAGGGTTCATCTACTGGTCAGGCCCCATATCCAAGTCAAGTTTGAGGACCCTAGGTCCAGGCATTGTTAGGTTGTCACTCAGACAAGCTTAAAAAAGGTTTTTGTTTTATTACACAATTATAACTTCAAAATAAATAGGGTTCATCTACTGGTCAGGCCCAACCTCCAAGTTAAGTTTGAGGATCATACGTCCAGGCATTGTCGAGTTATCACTCAGACAAGCCTAAAAAGGTTTTTGTGTTCAAGGTCACTGTGACCTTGACCTTTGACCTCGAAATAAATAGGATTCATCTACTGGTCAGGCCCAACCTCCAAGTCAAGTTTGAGGACCCTAGGTCCAGGCATTGTCGAGTTATCACTCAGACAAGCTTAAAAAAGGTTTTTGTGTTCAAGGTCACTGTGACCTTGACCTTTGACTTAATGACCTCAACATAAATAGGGGTTCATATATTGGTCAGGCCCAACCTCCAAGTAAAGTTTGAGGACCATAGGTCCAGGCATTGTTGAATTATCACTCGGACAAGCTTTGGTCTACAGACGGACCGACCGACAGGTGCAAAGCAATATACCGCTCTTCTTCGAAGGGGGCATAATAATGTTGAAAACGGCGTAAAACCTCAATTAAATGGTGTCCTTCCCTTCCGTCACTTGACAAATAACACAGACAGAATGCGACACCACACAATAAAGCTTGGTTTCAATGTCACTTAAAAGATTCCCCAGATGCATGTACGACTAGAAACAAAGACGGAACATCCTGCGTGGATGCTCCGATTGGTTTAGATAAATTCAAATTTCTCATTTCCATGAATGTTGGGTTTTCTACTCAAATGATCATATTGTTTCACAGCATCGGTGGTCTTATGTTAGAGCGTCCGCCTCGGGTGCGGAAGGTCACAGGTTCCATTCCCGGCCTGGTCATACCAAGGACTACAACACTCGCAGTAATGGCTGCCCTACTTGGCGCTCAGAGTTGCCATTACGACTGACTGGTGTCAGGATAAATGGACCAGTAGTACTTACCCATGAAACGCTGTTATATAGCTGAACAAGAGGCCTAAGAGGGCCAGTATCGCTTCACTCTCATTTAAATAGGCAGAAATTAAATCTCAGAGCCCCGCCCCCTGGTAGACATGTTTTTTGACCAATCACCATGGCTTGAAGGAATCTCGTAGAGTGTCACCCAAGGAAAATATCCGAAAATCGGCCACTTAGTTTGGGAGGAGAAGATTTTTAGCCAATTTAAGGTGAGGTGACCAATCTAGTCGTCATTGTTGGTTCATGCCAGACTCTGTTTAGTGACACTGCATGCAATGTGTACTAATTTACTATAGTACGCAAGATTAAATTAGAGGATCCGAGTCGATTAAAGGTTAATCATGGCTTTTATAATAGATCTTATGAAGTAGAATTGTGTCTGAACGACATGAATGCTCCAATGCACCAAAGTCTTTATTGCACAATCTATTAACAAAATAAATTGTCAAAAGAGCAATTATTAAGCTAAGAATGATCCAACAGTCACCAAATTATAACTTCATCTATACTGTGTTATAAAACAAATGTCAACCATATATCTTTGACTTATTAGCTGAATGCGTTGCAAAGAAAAACAGTAGAAACTTTCAAAATTGCCGAAATACAAGGACAATATCTCGGCTTTAAAATAACCCAACGTACCCAAATTCGAAGTTGAGCTGTATATTGATGAAATAAAACGACCAACAAAATATCCTTGAATTATTTGCATGCATTACAAAAATAAATAAGATGAAACCGCAAATATTTATGCAAAGCAAAGGGCAAAAACTTTTGCCAATAATAATCCGATACACGAAAATTCAAATTTGGCCTGTATCTGGTCATAATACAATTTACAAACAGACATCAATGAATTATCTGCAAGCATTCCAAAGAAATGAACTGAAACCACAATTATGACAGAATAACAAATGGACACTATATTCCCCAAATCAAATTTGTCAGGGGCATACAAATAATTTTATTAAAATGCATTCAAATTGACTTTATTTTCATCATGCTAGGTATATAATTTAAAATGTCCAAAGACAAATCTGACACATACTGGTTTAATTCACAATTTTACAAACATGATTGATCAGCACTTACTTCAATAAAACTAGGATTTCCCGCAGTCAAAAGGTATACTGTTCAACTTCATGCAACCCAAAAGATAAGTAAAAGTCATCACCTCAATTTCCTAAATTATTTATTTGTATGTCAGGTTTTTTTATGTTGCCTTTTTCGACCAAGTGTACAAATAACAATTCAACAGATTCGATGCTGAATTTTTAAAACAGACTCGGAGGAGTGGACAACCAATTCTAAGAATATCACGATAAAAATGTGGCTTAGAGTAGCCAACAGTACAGAGCCTGGTCGGACGGCGCAGCTCTATACTGCTGGCACAGGCTTCTCAAAATCAGTTCCATCAGTCCCAGGATCACAAATTTCCCCTTTAAGGATATTTCATGTGTCCTTGGGGTTTGAAAACATCTCAAGAAAATATTTTTACATCTGAAATTGTGGAAAATCTGTATTTTTTATTTAAATAAAGAGAAAACATGGTTGGAACAGGAGATTTTTTTTTTCTTTTAGCAATTTCTCCTCTTTTTAATGTTATTTTCAAAAGTTGTCTGATGGCCTCCAACTCTTGTCAGAAGTCATCGGTACCATGGAAAACATTAACAAGTCACTAGTATGAGAAATCATGAAGACTGAGGAGTGCTGTCCTGTAAAGTTTCCGCTGTAAACAATTTCCCGAAACTTTGTGAGGCGAATTCCCCTATCTGTTGACAGTAGCTGTCTATTTGACCTGTGATGAGAAGGCTTTCCAACCTAGATGGAGTCTGTAGAGGCTTGAACATTTTGTTCATATCTTCATCTGGAAGAGCTTTCTCTCCACGAGATACTCTCTGTGTGTTTTCTTGTTGCTGTGAAGATAAAAATTTGGTAAGTCAATTAAATGTTTTACAATATATATAAACCACATCAAGTAAATGGGTTCCAATTTTAAGGGTTCAATAAATGGAGATCAATGGTTTCAGTTTTTCAACGAATTGGAAATATTTTAACAATCTTGGTAAAGGGTGCCCAAAGGAACATGTGTGCAAAATAATTTTCAAATCGGGCCAGTACTTTTGGACACGAAGATTTTTTAAGATTTGGCAATTTTCCCCTTTTCTGATGCCGCAGCAACCAAAGTTCTACTTGGAATTAAATCTTTGAACAACTTTGAAAGAGGACCACCTAAGGACCATTCCTCTGAAGTTATTTTGAAATCTGTCCATTGGTTTAGTAGGAGAAGTCATTTGTAGGAAATTGTTAACAAACGGACAGACGACAACGACGGACGGCGAGTGATCACAAAAGCTCACCTTGCACTTCGTGCTTAGGTGAGCTAAAAAGACCCGACATGTTTATTAAATCTAACAGATTTGTTTACATTGCTAACCCATATTGTTTTCATTGGATTATATTTAACCGGATCAAATATTTAACGAAATAATTATATGTTGTATTCATACTAAACGTAAAGGGAGTTGGGTAATACTTTTTTATTTATTTTTTACCCATTTCGTCTAGTCAATTTAACTGCGTGTTGAAAGTAAACAAAATGGCGGACGATTAAAATTTATCGCTGATGTGAATTCGATTTTCATGCATTATTGAAATGGTTTTTGGACGTCGGTTGCAAAACAAACACGAGCCAGTACTTGTCTAAATTATTTGGACTAGTTAAACACAGACTTTGTTTTAGTTTACCTGGAAGGGTTTTCCGGAAATTAACTTTCACTTTGGTTATTCTATGCAGACCAAGACATTTCGTAACAGAAATAAATTGTCGGTTTCGTACTCAGAAAATGTTTGGCTCAAAGACTTGGACAAAGACATTGATCATGATAGGGAGTGTTTAGATTTTCGGGAAATCTGAACAGGAATCACTAATGACTAAACATTTTGGAAGGTGTGTGCCAGTCAGATTAAACTAAGCAATTAAACAAGTGTATGTACCATATTGCTATTCTGACCAACTGATAATGTCATATGAAAAGTTTGTATACAGGGGTAATAAAAAAAATATGAAATAAAAATGTTGACAATGCATTGTTATGTGCTTATTTTATTGTTCCACATTCACGCACTTCACGCATTAGCTTTGGCTATTTTTTTTTCATGAAAACATATTGGCTATTATTTTGTCTAGGCGGCCTACAGAGCCAGCCATGCTTAGGGTTGGTTTTCCCACTGGGGAATGCTCAAGGCCCCTTTTCGTCCAATGTAGCTCATATGAGACTGTTAAAAAAATGACAATGTTTTATATCTGCTTACCCGTTTCTGTATGTATTGTGTTTTAGCTAGATTCTGTTTCTGAAACTGTCTCTGATAGTTAACAAACTTGTTAGCGTCCATGGCTACCTCATCTACACTGTCCATGAGAAGTCGGAGATTCTTCTCTAGTACTGAACTGTAAAAAAAAAAAAGTGGATCAGAATTTGAATGCCAGCCTAGTAATAGGTATCGCATTTAAATCTCGCTGGAGCAGGATCTGCCCAAACATATTTGGTGCAGCCATGTTGACTACCAAGGAAACAGACATGTAGAATGATAAACCCTTTCACACCTGCAGATGCACTTGGATGCATTTTCAGCAGACAACACCAGAAAACATGTTTGCAAAAGAAGAAATTGCTTGTAAAAAAGCAAAGTTTCTTTCATATTTCACAATACACAATTACACATACATTCCATTTTTCACAATTGGTAAATCATTCTATAGAAAGTTTCCATAGCAGTCAAACCTAAAAGTATTGCATCTCGCCGTCAGATATATTGTAAATGCCCCAAATCTAATCATTGCCTTGTGAATGTGGTATATTTAAGAACATTCTGATTTCAACAATAGACCATTTACTTATGTGTGCTAAATAATAGAACCTTTATTACTATTTTCACCTCTTATTGGATCAGAATCATGTATTTGTAGAAGTGTTTGCTTTAACCCTTTCCCCTCATACAACAATTCTGCAACAGACGAATTTGAACATATTTTGTCAAAAAATAGAAAATCTCTATAACCTATGACTAAAAGTGGAAAACATTGTGTCAAAAGGAGAAATTGCTTGTTTTGAGCAATTTCTTCTGTTGTCACTATGTTTTCAAAAAGCTGTCTGCTGCAGGCAGCAGAGGCGTCAGAAAGCGTCTATATGAAGGAAAGGGTTAAATACAACTGAAGAGAACAGTACAATACTGGAAAACTGAATGTTTAGCAGAAGATGACTTTTGAAAACATTTTGATATAGGGAAAAATTGTTCATAATGAGCAATATCTCTGTTTGTCAAAATGTTTTTAACTTTATTCACAATAATTGTTCTCTCGTTAAACGGTTAATAGATATTTCCATATCTTAAACTGCAATGTTTGCAAAGTCATCTGCTACAGATTTGTTGTATTTAGTTTTGGGAAAGGGTTAATTTCATTTTAAGAAAGTGTTTATTCATGACATAAGTAAAGGAGAGCAGGGCATCCCCTGGACAAAAATTTTCTTTCGACAACACATTCTCCAAATTAAAAAAGTTGGAGCCAAGTTTGTTGCAAATTTATGAATTAATACGTGGAAACAATTCAATGGACAAAGGGAACAGAAAAATCAAATACATATATTTCATTTACCAATAGCTCATTTGTTATGTAGCTATCATAACAACATTTGCTTTGCAGCAAAGTACACATTTGTCAATTTCTTTCTATTCAGAGGACTGAGGTGAAAATGTCTCTCCATTGTGTTTTAATAGCATATAATCATAGCTGAGCCAGTCATTTCCAACTTTCCATGAAAGTTTCTACCATTAGCTTGAGTTTGTTTTTGTATTTTGGCAGAAGGTTCAGAATAGAGACAATATAGTTTACATTTCGAAGCCATTTTAGGAATAATCTGAATGGTACTGATTGAATGATTTGATTTGGTTTACTCTCGCTGTGCAGAGTTTATATACGCTATAGTTCATTAAAACAATTAATTTTATTTTTCACTAGAGTTATACAACTATTGGGTCCACACTTAAAATAAACTTCTTTAATTGTCCTCACCCGAAAGTGTTTGGTCAAACATAATCTTGATTACGGACGAAAACATGTCCAATCAAAAAGCAAACAGTTAACCGCGTGTCTCTATAATTGACAATAACAACATCAGTTTAAAATCGGTCATGACAATAATTCATCCAATAATCGGATTAAACATGTAAAAAACCTCCGATCACACACAGTAACTTGACTTTCACATTGTCAAATATCAAGACTGGTTACCTGTTAAAGTTATAGCGATAAGCTATATATATACACAGTGATAAAATCGATAGCTTGCTTGTGTTGATGAAAATATACGTCGCTTAGAGCATTTATATAAACAAAATGGTGGCTCAATTTGATGAGATTTTCTTTGGCAACTGTTTTCGAAAATTTGTTATTTCCATCGCCACTTTTATATTTTTGTCGCATTTGGTGACTTTGGCGGCTGACAGCGGAGGCCCTGGGAGAGCATGATATTTGGCTAGGCAAAAAATGATTCCATCAAAATTCCTAATCAAGATCATTCACGAAAAATTATGCTACAAACAATTTCCACATATATAACAAATCTGCAGCGGACAACTTTCGAAACATCTAGGCAAAAATATGGTGAATCTCTACAAGTGAAAAAACTTTTTATTGAATATCGTTACATATTTCAGGAGAAATTGCTCATGATGAACATGTTTTTTCCTTTTGCCACTTTTTTTCAAGTCACCTGCTACAGAAGCTTCAGAAAGCATTTCCATGGGGGAAATGTGTTTAAACCTTTCCCTCATACAGACACTTTTTGACACCTCTGCAGCAGAAGACCTTTGGAAACATTGTGTCAAATGGAAAAATTGCTCATAATGAGCAATTTCCCCATTTACCACAATGTTTTCAACTCTATTCAATAATTATGCATTCATTTAAAGCTATTCCATTTTTGTGATTCTGTTTTCAGTCCTTTCCTGCAAATGTATTGTATGATGGAAAGGGTTAAAGTATTTACCTTGTTCCCAAATCCAGGAAGTCAAAAGACTTTTCCTCTTGTAAAGTGTCGTCAATTTCACACAGCATGCTATTGACCAGATGGGAGTTCTTGATGGTGATAGGTATCTCTTCAAACATGTTCTCAAAGCTAATGCCGGCTGCTTTTACGCTCTCGGGTGAAAAGTCGTTATCTCTGTTGCCATAAAATTTCATCATATCTGGTGTCAGTCGGTATGCCTTTAATGCGAGACAGCCTTGTGTGGTTCGTAGAGGATCTGGAAAAATAACAGAAATCACATTATCATTTTTTTATATAATTATGAACACTTACTTTATGATGCTGTGAAATTAACCCTTTCTCACTTGTAGCCGCGTTTTGATACTTGTATGCAGCAGATGCCTTTTGAAAACACTGTCAGAGCTCTAGATAAGGAGCGTTTTTCATGCTCAAAAATCCTTATTTGACGTACAAAACCTATTTTGTGGAAACTCAAAACATAGGATTAAATGAATAATAAGAGATATCATAAAAAAACAAGAAAATGTGTCCATGGAACACGGATGCCCCGGTTGTTAATTATATTTTAAAACAAAACTTTTATCTAAATAATTGATACAATTTTTTAAACAATGATATGTTGATTGTCATTTGTGTGAAGTTTCATAATGATAGGACATCAGGTTCACTAAAATCTAAGTTGACCAAAAACTTTAACCTGAGAATGGAATGGACGAACAGACAGACGAACAGACGAACGGACGGACGAACAGTTGGTCCAACCTCAAATTGATACAATTTTTTAAACAATGATATGTTGATTGTCATTTGTGTGAAGTTTCATAATGATAGGACATGAACTTCACTAAAATCTAACTTGACCAAAAACTTTAACCTGAGAATGGAATGGACGAACAGACGGACGAACAGTTGGTCCAACCTCAAATTGATACAATTTTTTAAACAATGATATGTTGATTGTCATTTGTGTGAAGTTTCATAATGATAGGACATCAGGTTCACTAAAATCTAACTTGACCAAAAACTTTAACCTGAGCGGGACGGACGAACGAACGGACGGACTAACAGACCGGAAAACTATATGCCCCTCATACTTCGTATGCCGGGGCATAAAAATCCTCCTTATGTAGTCCTCCGCAGAGTGGCATAGAGGAAATTGCTCATTATTAGCAATTTCTCCTTAAAATTGCCAGTATTTTTAAAACTGTTCAGTAATTATACAGTAACATTTTTATTTTTTAAAGTTTAACCATATTCTTGCCGGATGTTTTCAGTATGTTTTGTATGTGGGAAAGGGGGGTTCATAGGAATTATGATTAGATTACATGTAGAGTATTTGTGTGAGTTTGAACGGCTGTCATATGGCTAGATGGCAAACACAGAACACCCTGTTGGTCATTTGTTTATGGCATGTCTCAGTTATAACATTTATCCCTTCCCCACATACAACAAATCTTAAACCAGAAGACTAGATAACAACGAGTAAACAGGTCTTATTTGACAATATCTCTCTCTATGCACAAATTAAAATGTTTGTTGTTGGATATTCCTTATAAGACGATTCTTTTGAGTACCCCACAACATAGGTTGAGGAGGTAAAAAAGGGATTTTAGATCTTGAAAATCGCCTCTTAGCTAGAGATCTGCAACACAGATGACTTTAAAAATATCTCGGCCAAAAAAGGGAAAATTTCAATAAATAAAAGGAACATTTTTTAAAAGAGTTGAAAACATATTGGCATAAGGTGAAATTGCTCAAAACTCAAAACAAGCAATTGATTCTACATTATACTCACCATAAATGAGTACTATAGATTCCTCTATAGAGTGCTGATAGTTGAACTGTGAGTCGAGTAAAGCCCTGTTGATAAACCCACCAAAATATGTACTCTGATACCAGCCCACATGTAAATGGTCAATGTTTACTTTACGCAGATTTCTCATCATACCCATCTGGTATTGTACTGAAAAGTGAAAGCATTCAATTTTGTAGTCATTTTTATAAGAAAACATTTAACAAAAATTATTTCAACTAATGAGATCAAAATTTGATATCTTGCCACAGAAATATTCTTAAAGCTTTTCTAACATACAATAAATCTGCAGCAGACCACTTTGTGAAAACGCTTGGGTAAATTTATGAAAAATCTCAATAAGTTGAGGTTTAATAATTTTAAAAATAAAGAGTTGAAACCATTGTTGCAAAAGGACAAATTGCTCTTAATCTCATTTTGCCGCAATATTTTCAAATGTCATCTGCATCTTTATGTGGTGAAGGGGTTAAATGTGACTTTCTTTAACAGTATGTTTGTGGCTATATTGATTGTTTTTGGTGGTAAATTACTAGTACTAAACTATCCTGACACTAGCAGTCAGTCGTAATGCCAACCCCACAACCAAGAGCGCCAAGAAGGGCAAAAATTACCACAATTTTTTGAGTCTTTGGTAAGACACGGCCGGCAGGTGTTCGAACATGCGACCTCCCGCAACCAAGGCTATATCAATCATGTAGTGAGTGGTAAAACTGGCTGGGCTTTGATCCATTTATTACCTGGCTCGCTACCTTCTAAAAGTAATTACTCATGAACATTTTGAGTGATGAGTAACGCCCATAGTACCATGAGTATTTTAATAAAGCCATTTTAGAGGTGGGTCGGTAGGTCGGAAAAATATTTTATTTTTTTTGGAGGGGAGGATTAATAAACTAATATGAATGTTGAATGACATATAAATCGTACACGCTGCCCTGTTTCAGTGACTGACCTAAATCGGTGACCTTGTTGTTTTGCACATGCTCTTCAATTTGAAGAGTTTTATGGTATCAATGTTTTTTGTGGTCTCAAGTGTAAACATATAAATACAGAAAATATTTTTTGGATAGGTCACAGCCCTTGTTATCATGTAGGTGGTTTGCTTTAAGTGCAAAAATACAACTTGGGCAAAATAACCTAATAACCATTCCAGCCAATCATATTCGCGATATGTAAATCAAAACTAATTTTAGACTTACGAAAGCCCAAATGTAATGCGGTTAAACGTCATCAATATTGGGGCCGTTGAATAGGAATGCACACAAGACATGTATCGATTGTATCGATTGTAAACTTCCGCTAATATTGAAAAAAGTATACTCCCACTCGGTAAATCTCGAAAATTAACTGCAGTTACCGCAATTTGTCAAATAAATTCGACGATTAGAAATGCGTATTATTTCACTCGCAAAAATATGCTGGTGCCTGAAATCTCACCTCGAGTATGCGAGCTTAAATTCGAACCCTGTAAAAATGTATCGCATGGTGCATATATGAGAAATTCTTTCCTGTGTAATAGATTTCCAAATAAGGAGATGTTTACTACAGCTTCAAGAAAGCGCGCGAAAAAAAATCATGTGATCTGTATGCCTGCGAAAATATCACGTGGTGATATTTCTTCAAGTAGAAAGCGACTCCATTGGATGAAGCTCTCCTTTTAACTGTCTCGCGAGATTACAAATTAGCACAGCAACAAATACACACTGATCACGTCAAAAGCGCTTTCATTTAATTCAATTGAAATTACAGGCGCTTCAATGACAAAAATCGATTTGGTTTCCGATTTACGTAAATATTAAGCTAAATGTAGAAAACGGGAACCATTACTTTTAGTTCTAAAAAAAGACTAGGTTTTTCCGAGAAACTTTGAAAGAAATTATTATTGTTTTGTGATTTAAAAAAGAAGATACGCATGATAACGTGAACGGATGAGTAAATTGCAAACTGTATGCGTATTTGTAACTCATGGAATTTGACATATGTGCGTATTTGGTGATTTTCCATTCGTAATTTACGCAGATACGCACGTTATCTGGAGCTCTGCAGCACTATCATAATATTGAGAAGGTGAAGAAAGCACTAAAGAGCTGTTGCAAGATTGAAAATTGTTAACATTTTGGTAATGCCACACAACTGTCGTGAGTTTAAATTTGTAAGATATTGCTGATGCTCAAAAAGAAAATGTCTTCTTGGCTCCAGTCTGTTGAAGGGTCAATGAAATGCAGTTCTAAACATGTGTATTACTCACAAAGAATTTAATAAAGCTTGAAATACAGGATAAAAGCTGATCAAAATGTTAAAATAAAACAACTTAAAAAAAATAAAATTAAATGCATGTATACCCTACCTTCTTCAAAATCTTCATCTTCATTGTGCCTGGGAAATGGGAAGCAGTTTGTAACCTCTAAACGATTTTCAACTACCAAACCTAGCAGAACTCCTTGTACAAAATCTGATCCACTTGTTCCTTCTTCTTGACAATGTTTTATAATTTTCAGACAGACCTATAAAAAAAAAATACAATTATCAACACCATGTATACCAGACTACGCGAAAGTCGTCAGTCCTGACTGACAAAAAGTCATTCAGACCAACAAATTTTCGTGCAATAGTTGGTTGAACATAGAGAGAAATATATGAAAAATAAGCTTTCGGACAGGTTTCAAAAGATTTCGTGAAGACTTGTATACATGCAGTTTTTACACAATACATAACAAGAGTGACATACTGTCTAAGTGTCAGACAACTTGACCATCAGGGAGGCATAACTCTAGAATGACTATGATAATTTGGCCAGCCTTTTATTGCAACCCAAGTGTTATGCTCTTAAACATTCACAACAAGTTTGATGAAGATTGGATAAAAACTTTTGAAGTAAAAGAGCAGACAAAGTATATGGCAAATTTTTGATACATCAAGGGCTCTAATCCATAGGTGCCTTGGTCGATACAACTCGTTATCAAACTTGGCCTAGACATTATACACACAACCATGTTCAACAAGTTTGATGTTCATCAGATCAAAACTGTTGGACTTAGAGAGCAGATAAGGCTAGTTTGGCCAAATTTTGTAAGTTCAAGGACCATAACTCAAAAGTGCCCCCTTTTGTCTGTTTATTAGACTTGGCCTAGACTGTATGCCCACAAATTTCGACAAATTTGGTGAAGGTCAGACGCTTATAAAGAGGCTGGGTAATACAAACTTTCGCGACAGGGCAGAGTCTACCTATCAAATCCACTAGTTCTAACTATGTATTCATTAAAAGCATGCAAACCATCAATTTGCACAACAATATAATGTGTTCATTAATATATCTAGGTTAATGTTTTGGACAAATTTATCCATTTGTTGGCGACACTGCTGGCCCACCTGTTCATTACAAATTAAGCAGCTGATCAATGAAATGAGACTTGAGTCTTTTTTCGTGCTGTTTTACACCATTTTCAACATTTGTTCAGTTATATCAGTGTTTCCTGGATAAGTTACCAGTACTGCTGGTCCATTTACCCTAACATCAGCCAGTCAGTCGTAATGCTAACCCCACAATCTTGAGCGCCAAGGAGCGAAATTTCTTAGACCTTACCACATTTTTTTATGGATAGACAGCCAGTGATCAAACCCGCTACACCACCAAGTATTGCAGAGTGTGTGGACCATGAATCAGTTGGTCTTCATGCCGCTAACCTTGGCACTCAAGTCACAGGAACAGATGTTCCTTGAATCTTCTGATGAAATAATGGGTGCAGCTAGCTCAGCTTTCTTTGTTCGTCATCGAATCATTGACTTGGGGCTATGTGCTATTCTAAGCAATCTATAAACCATAACATAGCCATGGATATCAATACTTAGAGCTGCTGTTTCTGTGTTTGGGACATTCATGACATTTAGAGAAATATTAATGGCAAAGAACTGGATTTTTAACAGCACTTTATGAACAATTCAGAATCAATCAGAATTCCTTCAATAACTAAGACTTATGACATGGAATATAGCTGTTTTCTTAACTATCTTAAATACTTTTTGTCACTTACAATACCGTCCATCTGGATATATTGCACCGGCGTGTTGACTGCGGTCGCCATTTTTATGGTATAAAAAACCGGAAGTTCAATATAAATGAACGAAATGGAATAAAAGAGGCACTTTTTTTTTTTAAAGCAGACGTATCACATATATTTGAATATTCAGGTCTTTAAATCAACTCATATCAACTCATTTTCAAATTTTGGAGGCTAAATTCAATATTTAAATTCGACTTCTACAAATGATCAAATTTCTGATGTATTCCTTGCCGGTGATTTCGTGATAAAATTGCAATCGGATATATCCGGACACCATTCGGTTATTTACGCGCTTATCCAAAAAGTTCAGATTATTGAAGAGCAAAACGTGTGGATTTCTAGTGTAAATAAAACACAAATTTAACACATCTTACAAATCTTAATTTTTATCAGTTAAATCTTTCTTTAAAATCCTGATATAATATTGAATATTAACACAATCGTTAAAGGAATGTTTTCCTCGTTATTTAAGCGCTTACGAAATCAAAAGTTGTATGTTTACTATTTGTATATAATTCCGGATAGTCTAGTAGACGGATGTTTTCATGAATCTGCTATTTAATAATAAACCTACCACGTTATCAGTGTCGTCATCTGCATATTTGAGAGAAAACGCTATTGTTAATCAAATGCCAATGGTATTTAATAAATGTGATAAGAAACTTATCATTGTTCCTTGCATCATCAAAAAGAGAAAGGGCTCACAATTCAACAACTAAACTTTAATCTAAAGAGATTTTCTATGTCTAAAAAGTCACCAGCTGCAGATTTGTATGAGCGAACATTTTAATGCTTATCATTTAATCCTTTCCCACATACAGACACTTTCTGCTGCCTCTGCAGCAGACAACTTTTGGAAACATAGTGAAAAAAGAAGAAATTGTGCATGATAGACAATTCCTCCTTTTGCCACAATGTTTTCAACTAAATTTAAATATTGTTCTTTCATTTAGAGAACTTAGAAGGTTAACATATTTTAACTTTTGACAAAACAATTTTTATGTCGTCTTCTGCAGATTTGTGATTGTTGTACACATGTGGGGGAAGGGTTACACCTTTAGGACACCAATCTTCAATGTTCAATTCCTAGACTTTTACGATTCATTGTTATTCCTCTTTTATTAATTGCAGGTGAGTTATTCCAATCAGGAAGTAGCAGAGTACAGCTTATATAACAACAATAATGGGAAAACGTGAAAAGCATCTAAAAAAGAACCTCGGGTTTTACAAAATAAACTTTGAGTTTAGACCACCTTATTCTGTACTCATTGATGGAACATTTTGCAAAGCTGCCTTGAAGTTCAAGGTGAACATCATGGAACAATTACCAAAGTATTTGGATGGAGAAGTGAAATATTTTACAACAAAGTGCGTCCTTGCTGAGTGTGAGGCGTTAGGTAAGAGTAGATTCCCAGGACTATATGCAGAGGAGTAAACTGACCTCTTCCCACACATACATCCCTTATTTCACTCAACCAAACCTTATATATTGTTAGTTCTGGAAAGAATAGGGGAATCACTTAAAATCTCCTTGTCTAGAGCTTAGATATTTGGTGTGTTGCATTGTCTAGAGCTCCTCTAACAAGATTGTTCAAATTATACCCCGGGGTCACCCGTTTAACATTTTTACATAGAGATATTTTAATCATTTAATAAGGATTTCATTCAGTTCTTGAACAAATATTCAGTACCTCCAAGTTCTGGTAGAGAGTTTCAACCGTTAGATAGACAGTAGGTGACACAACATGATTTTTTCCTTAGCAGAAGAATCACAAAAAATATATATCATGAATGGTAAAGGATTTGGGACAACTGGAATTTTTCTGTCAAATTTAACTCGAATGCAGAATATACTCAAAATATAATGGTTAGTGACTGAGTCAGTTTTAAGATGTGATGAGTTTTACTGTTTAAAAATAGGCCCTCCATATGGACCTTGGAGAATATCAGAAAGTGTCTGCATCATGCAGCATGAAGTAAATTCAATTAGAGAAAGTTTGAAAATAATGTCAATATAGTCTTTGTTAGCAAAAGAAGCCAAAACCTGAGCACCTTTGCCACATTTCAACTCCATTCCATATTTGAATTTTCATTTTCATTTATAGAGATGTTTCATACTTATGCCTGTATTTTTTCAAGGTGGTCTCTTGCAGATTGGTTAGAAAAAGACATGACTATGCCTTATTTGATTTGAAATCTTTTGCAGGTACATTGTTATATGGACCTTTAAAGGTGTTAAGACAGTTCCAGGTCCATCCATGTAAACATGATTCTCCGATACCACCAACGAAATGTTTGAGAGCCACTTTAAAAACATTGAAGAAACTAAAGAAAAAATATATGATTGCTACCCAGGTATATCATTAACTACCTATCTCCTAACCCTTTACACATACCTTTTTGATGCAAACAAATTAAATATTATTATACCCCTGACAAACAAAGTTTGAAGGGGGTGTATATTGGAGTCACCCTGTGGTCGGTCCGTTGCAATTGCCAATGTCCAGAGCATAACTTAACACTACTGAATGGAATTTAATAAAACTTCATACTATGGTACAACACAGTGAGAGGAAGTGCAGTGTTCAGGACTCATAACTATATTTTACCTAATTACAGACTTATTGCCCTTTGTTACTTTTTCTTGTCCGGAGAATAACTTGAAAGCTAATAAAACTTCATACAATACTTGAATAGTGAAGCACAATGAGAGGCAGTGCAGTGTACATGAACCATAACTCTATTTGAGCTAATTTTATAGTTATTGCTCACTACCATTTCCTATCAGGGCGGCGTTCAGTGATAGCTCTAGTTGCTTTTGGCAAAGATTTAACCCTGTCCCACATTCATATTCAACAAATAAGCAGGGGACAACTTTAAAAACATCTACGCAAACAAAAAGAAAATAGATCTTTGAATGAAAGTGAGTTGAAAAATTTGTGGCATATTCTCCTTTTGCCAAATTATTTTAAAAGTTGTCAGCTGCTGGTGCTTCAATACAGCATAGCATGTCGAGAGGGATGATAAAAGCTGATTTGGATTATTTTTCAGGATAAAACCCTAACAGACGAAGTGAGAGAAATGGCTGGTGTGCCGTTAATATATCTTTTCTTAAAAACTATGACATTAGAGGAACCAAAAGAAGTTTCCCTTAAGGCAGCCGAAAATAGAATGAAACAAAAAATAAACCCCTCTCAACATCAACTTCAAACAATCAAAGCATTAAAAGCTGCAGCATTTGGAGAGACTGAGGAAGAGCAGAAGAAAAAGAAGAAGACAAAGGGTAACCCAAACCCACTGTCTTGTAAACCAAAGGCAAAAGATCACAAAGAGAAGACAAAATTTAAGAAAAACCGAAAACCCAAGCAGAGCCTGGACTCTATGCTGGCTTCTCTCAGTTCACCTGCATCATAGGATCATAGTTGTTTTCTTTTGATCCCTTTCAACATCATATAAAACTCTAGATATGGGTCATTTTTCATGTTCTAAAATCCTAATTTGACACTCTAACGCTATGTTGTGGGTACTCATAAGAGACCATAAATAAAACGTTAACTCCCCCTTATCTAATCCTCTGAATCATGTGATATTGCATACCCATTCTGACACACCAGCAGCAGATAAGTTTTGAAAACACTGGCAAAAGGAGAAATTGCTCATTGTTAGCAATTTATCCTTTTACCACTATGTTGTCAACTCAATTCAATCATACTACTTGTACTTTCATTTATAGTGATTTTCTATATGTTTGCCTAGATGTTTTTAACCCTTTCCCTCATACGACAATTCTGCAGCAGACGACTGAACATATTTTGTTAAAACATAGAAAATCTCCATAATTGAATGGATAACCTATGACAAAAAGTGGAAAACATTGTGACAAAAGGAGACTATGTTTTCAAAAAGCTGTCTGCGTCAGAAAGCGTCTATATGAGGGAAAGTGTTAAGGTCATTCTGAACTTTTCGCCTTTTGTCAGGATGTTTTCAAAAGTTGTATGTTATTATAAGACTTTTAATACACTTTTCATTATCAATTCAAAACTTTCTAATTGAAACATTTGTAGAATGTACTGGTAAATTTATAGTGAAATAATATATCTATAGGTGCTACCTATTTACGAAAAAACGCAAGATAATTATAAACAAAAATTAAAGCACATACTTTGGCCATACAAAAAGGATTTATAAGTAATTGACTAGACACTAATAATGTTAATGTCATGTTTCTTGCATTATCAAAACATATTTGGAATTCGTATTGCTGTCGTCTATTATTACGAACAGAAAATAATAAAGTAAAAACTTTCAGAAAATTAAGGAATACATTTATAATGAACGAGGTTAAAACATGAGGGCCAAGATGATCCTTAATCGATCACCTGCATTATGGTAAAGAAGCAAATAGATCAGCCCTTTTCTGATGCCATCTGGCGACTACCTTTTTCAACCAGTCAATATGACTGGAACAAATTATGTAAGGGGTCACATTTCTGCTAAACCCTTTCCCTATTAGAGACAGTTTCTGAGGCCTATGCAACAGACGATTTAGGAAAAGATTGTCACCAAAAGAACAATTGCTCCTTATGAGAAAGTTATCCTTTTGCCACAATGTTTGATAAATAATTATACTTTGAATGAGTGTGGCAATAGCTCATGTATAGGAATTTGGAGTCTTTCATGTTGATACCACTTTTTTTGCGGGAAACGACGTCGCTCCATTGACGTTACGCCAATATGAAGTGTAACGGAAATGACGTCACGTCCTTCTTTGGCAACGATACAGTCAAAATTTAGGTTCGGGCGTAGAAGGCTAATGCTGTCGGTTTTTTGACGAACGGGAATTATTATTATGTTTAAACTTTTCGTACAAATGTTTATTCCCACATAACACAGCATTTTAATGATCTTAAATATCTATTTAAAAAAAAAAAAAAATTCAATCCGTGTTTTTCCGCTCATTTTATACATACCCAATATACCGATTTTAAAAAAAATGATTAAAAAGACGACAATAATTTTCAATCCGTGTTTTTCCGCTCATTTTATACATACCCAAAATACCGATTTAAAAAAGTGATTAAAAAGACGACAATAATTTTCAATCCGTGTTTTTCCGCTCATTTTATACATACCCAAAATACCGATTTAAAAAAAAAAAACGATTAAAAAGACGACAATAATTTTCAATCCGTGTTTTTCTGCTCATTTTATACATACCCAAAATACCGATTTAAAAAATTATTAAAAAGACGACAATAATTTTCAATCTGTGTTTTACGTCTGCCTTTTATACATATCCAAAATGGCGGCCCCCATGGATTTTTCCAGTTTCATTTCAGAAAGCTTCATGGGTTATTGAAAAAAAAAAAAAAAAAAAAAAAAATCTCACACCTGTTAACTATAAGCGAAAAAACCCATTCATGGTTTTTTTTCGTATTATTGAAGTCGAGCATTAAAATACCATTCAGAGGACTAGATAAAGTGGAGTAAACTGGTCTTAGCTCCCTCAATATCTCTCTTATTACCTAATCAAACCCTATATTGTGGGTACTCAAAAGAATCGTCTCAGTGAGTACTCTTAACATTTTGTTTGAGTTTGAGTGTCAAATAATGCTTTTAAAACATAAAAAATAATGCCTATTATCTACAGCTGTGACCAGTGGTGTGCCAAAAAATTGAACACTAACTGATCAAAGTACTTTTTATGCGGGGGATTCAGCTATATATACCGTATATTGTCATGCCCAGCTTTCAGGAAGTGTAAATTTGTAAATTTTTTGTGCTGCCCTGTTTTTTTTCAAAATGGACAATTTTTCTTGATTGTACAGGGATCAGTTTCACATCAAGCTAAACAGT
The DNA here is from genome assembly GCA_031761405.1 of Serripes groenlandicus. Taxonomy (NCBI): domain Eukaryota; kingdom Metazoa; phylum Mollusca; class Bivalvia; order Cardiida; family Cardiidae; genus Serripes; species Serripes groenlandicus. Next base: position 49,076 of record JASEVX010000491.1, on the reverse strand, counting down.
ATGCACATTATACAAAGTAAACGTACACAATGTAAAGTTTTAATCCATGAAGTTGTAAACATAATTTAGAAATTTAAGTTAGACATAAGGATCTTAAATGTTTCTTTTAAATATATGGAAAACAATTGACTTGAAAGCGGGTAGTTCAGAAACCTTTTGAGAAAATCCCTGCAATGTAAATTACGGAACTACGGCTGTCGTGCATCGTCAACATACTTTGATTTACAGATATGTTTCATATTTTTGCCAAGATGTTTTCAAAATGTCTGCTGCAGATTTGCTGTATGTGTCAAAGGGTTAGGATTTTGGGCATTGTTAAGTTGTTTTGCAGCTTGCTTATATCACAAAAAACCTTTGATATTATTTTGGTAAAAGGAGACATTGCTCAACAAGATCAATTTCTCCTTTTCCCATACTGCTTTCTACTCTGTATCATATGTTACAACTTTTGCCTTAAATATTTTAAAAGATGGTGACTCTTTAAAGTTTTTTTCATAATGTAGTTGATAATCTCATTCTGTCCAAAGCGTCTTGAACCTAATGAGCAAGATTGATGTACATTGGGACAGGATTCCGTCTTGATTTATGAAAAGCATCTGACAATTATGGTCTTCTTGCATCTGCATACAGAGAAGACTCTGGCAAACCTGTCTGTATTGTCCACTTGCATGTAATATAGACAACAATGAAACCTCTGGCAAAGAAATAAGAATTGTAGTCCAACACAAAATGGTACTTCCATATCCCATATTGTGAGCTTTTTAACCCTTTCCCTCATAAGACAATTCTGCAGCAGACGACTTTGAACTATGTTGTCAACAAATGGAAAATCTCTTCAATTGAATGGATAACCTATGACAAAAAGTGGAAAACATTGTGGCAAAAGGAGAAATTCCACGTTTTTCAAAAAGCCGTCTACTGCATAGGCGTCAGAAAGCGTCTATATGAGGGAAAGGGTTAAGGAGATTCAATATCGCCCTATAACTGCTAGATTCTGCTCATATATATACATGTCTGAAAACATTTTTACGACTTGTAGTAGACTTACCAAGAAAACCTATGCGAACATGAAAACATGAAGCCCGTTATTAGAAACGAGAACTATCTTTATAATAAGATAAACGGTGTGGATAATATATATTTTTTTATTTTATTGAACGTTAATAAAGACGTGATAAAGTGAATGATTAGTTTCAAAATGCATCTTTTTGGCACCTCATTTATGTAAAAATGTCCAGGTTATCTATAGACTGGAATCAGACCCTAGAGTTAAGGCATAATATCGGCACTAAATTAATATGCTCACACAATCTCTCCATATTTACTGTCTGGTACTTGTTTCCCATTTAGGATTCAGTTCAGGTTGAGCTATATGTTTTGATTTTTGTAGAATTATAAATGTTAATGAATATATCTCTGACTTTTTTTTTTTTTAGGGGGGGTGGGGTCCCGTTTTCAACATTATTTTGGTTACATCACGACAGCAGTTCACTTATTCATGATCCCTGGGTAAACAAACCAGTACTAAACTAGGAAATGTGCCTGCCACCATGACCGCCGCGACTGTGGATGGAACATGGGACTCCCAGTTCCAAATCCCCGTTGCTTATGGTACCTCTCGGCCAATGATCCCGAATTTTTCTCTGAAATATTTAAATGAGTGGTCAGAATGTGTATTGGCATACTATCTCGGACAAGTTCGATAACTAGCCATATTGCTTTAGTCAATCGAGAGTTATCGCCCTTTAATTTTACTAATTACCTAAAATTGGTCTTGTCAGCTCAATAACTTTAGAAGCCTTTATCCAATCATCACCAAATTTGGTTAGAATGTGTATTGGCATAATTTCTCAGACAAGTTCGATAACCAGCCATATCGCTTCAGTCAATCGAGAGTTATCGCTCTTTAATTATAGAAATTACCTAAAAATGGTCTTGTCAGCTCAATAACTTAAGAAGCCTTTGTCCAATCATCACCAAATTTAGTCAGAATGTGTATTGGCATAATATCTCGGACAAGTTTGATAACTAGCCATATCGCTTCAGTCAATCGATAGTTATCGCCCTTTAATTATAGAAATTACCTAAAATTGTTCTTGTTCAATAACAATTATCACTATACTTGGTCTCAAAAAAACAGGACGAGCGTATTTTGTGTCATTTGGCACTCTTGTTCTAGTTTATGTTACATATTAAACTTAAATCAATTAAAAGTAAACCATGCCTACTGTATTTCTCTTTGGAAAGTAACCACCAACAGCAAATATTTCATTTCATTGTCCAGGCGACTAAATTTAAACAGATATCAAGAATGATTGACTTCAATGTTCTCAGAACTTTGTTCACAGTCCATGTTAGATAAATAGTTTTAACTCCCGAATTCGTGTCTTCAAGCTCTTTTTCTTTGTGACTCACGCCACAGAATTTCTTTTCATTTTGAATTTTGATTAACTGTTTTATGTAGTGACAGTATATAAACTGAACAGAAAAAGAACCGCAACAAGGAATTTTAATGAATATATTGAACAGTAGATTACATATTTGAAAAAACTATTTGTATTTGAAATTTCAACATGTCCTTAACACAATTACAAACTTTTGTATCCAATTTCATTTGAAGTTTACTTTGTCCCTAGTATTTAAAATGAATTCTGGGTAGTTATTCTTAGCTCTACTGGCCAAAGGCCAGAAGAGCTTATGCCGTGGTGTGGTGTCCTGCGTCCGTCCGTCCGAAAACAATTGCTTGTGAATGTGATACAGTCTTCAGTTTTGTTTATATCTCAATCAAACTTATACAGTAGTTAGATATTCATGAGAGCTCGGTTCCTTTCGCAAACCACCCAGATCCGCCCATGCAAGACTGGATTATGGCCCTTGGAATTGTCAAAATTGCTATAATAGAGCCTGTGAACACAATAGAGGCTCCATTTACTATCTGATCTTCACCAAACTTACACAGTAGTTAGGTATCCATGAGAGCTTGGTTCCTTTTGCAAACATAGAATCATGCAAGACTGGATTATGGCCCTTGAAATTGTCAGAATTGCTATAATAGAGCTTGTGAACGCGATAAAGTCTTCAGTTTTGATTGTATCTCAATCAAACTTATACAGTAGTTAGATATCCATGAGAGCTTGGTTCCTTTCACAAACCAGCCAGATCCGCCTATGCAAGACTGGATTATGGTCTTCAAATTGCTATAAAACAGCTTGTGAACACAATAGAGCCTCGATTTACTATCCGATCTTCACCAAACTTAGATAGTAGTTGAATATTGATGAGAGCTCGGTTCCTTTCGCAAACCAGCCAGATCCGCCAATGCAAGACTGGATTATGGCCCTTGAAATTGTCAAAATTGCTATAATACAGCTTGTGAACATAAAAGAGCCTCCATTTACTATCCGATCTACACGATACATACATGCTCTGGATTGAAAATGACCAAAGAACCGTACCAGTAGAGCATAGGCCCTCATGGGCCTCTTGTTTCATTATTAAGTTATTGATCAGAGCCAGTGGGATAACATTCCACCCCACTTCTAGCGCGCAATTTAGTGCTGCAAGCGTTGCTGGTCGTCGTGCACGCATATCAAGACGGTCCCATAAGTGCTCGATTGTTGACAAATCGGTCTATAACGTCAATAATTTCTTCTGTAAATATGCCATGATCATTATTAGCAACGTGACCACGAGCGTTAAACTGCTGAAAGGTGACGTTATGCTGACGGATGAATGGCTCTAGGACGCGGTCTATGTAGCGTTGCGCTATTATTCGCCTTCAATGAAATCTAAATACATTAAGTCACCATAAGCCAACCTCGCCCAAACAGATCTCGTCCCAGCAAACACTTATCGGAATATTGTACTATTATATACGCATGTACACACGCTGACGTGTATCAGCTCGTAAAAGATGCAGCATAGACTCATCCGAAAACATAACATGTCTCCAACAATAATCGGAGTACTGAAAGTCGGGTTCACATGGAAATACAAAAAAAACACGGACAGAGGTGTTTGAAGGGTTACACAAATGAAAAGGGGTCAATGTTCAGTGCAATAGCCATTTATTTTGTTTTATTTAAACATTAACTGCAAAAAACATAAATAAGGAGGTATTTATTATTACACGTGTCGTTAACTCAATATTGGTTTACTCCGCTGAGTGACTTAACATTTTACATTTGTTTGAGTGTCTGCTTAAATATAACTAAATTTCTATCATTAAAAAAAGTATTTCTGTGTTTTAATCGGTGGGAGATTTCATTATCCAAGAGGATAACTGAGCCCGACACAAAATCATATGTATTCGGTCGGTGCAAATAAAGCCAGTTCATCATATTTGACGTCGGCGTGGAGTAAAAGGCATACCAACAACTAGACGATGTGGTCACAAACCGACCTCCATGAGGCGATTCCTTATGATCCTACTATTGTGGGTTGCACAAACAGTTGGGACAGTTTCAACGGCTGTGCGAACTCGATTTCACGAATGGGTTATACGTAAAGTGTGGACGTCCAATCCTTGGTTGATCATTCGATGTTCCTATTTGCTGTAGACGACAGTTTAACCGAAATATTGTCGATCGTTTATGGCAACAGTTGCTTTGGAAGTTCCAGTCAAAAGCATATGCACGGCCACGTAACGATGATTTTGCGTCAAGTGTGATATTAAAACAGGACTGCTAGAAATTGACTGGGTTTTAAAACGACTGACAACAACACGTGGTAAATGTTCGAATGACGGTCTTCATGTACCCAGTTGCACAAGAAAAATGCAAACCACACATGTGTGCTCTTGACCATGAACAGGGACATGCTGCGCAATAATGTCATGTTCAATAAATAAACGGTTGAATAATTGAAGAATGGATTTCCTGCATCAAGACGCCAATAGGCTTGTACGGATTTCGTGTGTTTTGAAAGGTCGCTATTAACACTTTCTTATATAAAGCAGGGTATTTCACTATTTGAAAGACCCTGTATACAGGAGCTGTACTATAAATGCTCACTTAGTGTTAAAGGTATCATCTGCAAGAATTTAGAATTTATTTTAAATACACTCAGCACATTTACATTATGTGATATCAGGACAACAGGATTTTAACAAAATATTAACCAAACTGCATGGCTTTCACACACACTTTAACACTGTCCGTATATCCATGATACGTTACCTATATACTTAAATACCATTTACATAATTGCATAAAACGCACATGCACGAACATATTCGCCAATATACATGTACATACAAACCAATTGAACTTTATCCTATGCTGACAAAATAGAAAGAAAAGAGGAGAGGGGTTTAATAAAGGGGACATGATTATATAGACAACTTTTTAATTATCAGGTAGGTTTGTAAATTGTTTTAGAGATTTAAAGAGTAGTCACATTTGTTTCGTTGAATAACTTGGAGAATGAATATGTATTTGCAGGCATAATATTAACAAACATAATATGCAGGTAGCTTGTGACCAGCTGATGCAAAACAACTATATATATATAGGCTTAATAATAGGATTAATATTTTTGGAGTTGTCCCCCTTTGTGTATTAGTATCCAACTTTCGCAGGTGACGCATGTGTTCATTGAAAAACTCTTGTTAGCTCGTCTGTTTTTCGAAGAAAAAAAGTCGGGCTATTGTGATACCCTTGGCGTCTGCGTCGTCAAATTACTCAAAGACCGTTCAACATTTTCAGATATAACTTGGTACACACGTTCCTAGGAGCAATACGCATGTGTATAACAAGTCACATAACTCTGGCTGAATAATTATTCAGTAATGCCCATTTTTCGACTTGCAATGAGTTTAACATAGCTGTCACAATGGCGGTTCGGTAAGTGTATCCGTGCGTCCATGAGTCTGTCTGTCAAAACCTTGTCCGGCCCGCATCTTAACCATGCATCATAGGATTTCTAAGAAAGTTGGCACAAACATGCACCATGATGAGGTAGCGTGGCGTGCACAAAATCCAGGCCTGTGCCTCAAATGTCAAGGTCACTCATATAGCTCAAAGGTCAACATGAGTACTGTTTGAAAGGACTGACTTCTCGAGCCCGCATCTCAACCATGCATCATAGGATTTCCAAGTTACTGGGAGCACATGATCACCATGATGAGGTGGCGTGTCGTGCACAAGATCCATGCCAGGTCAAATGTCAAAATGAGTACTGTTTGACAGGACTGTACTTTGTCCGGCCAACATCTCAGCCATGCATCATAGGATTCCTAATTTAGTGGGCAAACATGTGTATCAAGATGAGGTGAACAAGGTGCACAAGACCAGGCATGTATCTAAAATGTCAAGGTCACAATTATAGGTCAAAGGTAAAAATGAGAAACCATGCATCATAGGATTCCCAATTTACTGGACACACATGTTCACCATGATGAGGTGATGATGGCAGAAGTGAAAACAAAAATTAAAAAAGGAGACTAGCTGTTCTCTGTTCACCCTTTCCCACTTGCAGACGTATTATGAAGCATAACTAACTAGGCCCTTAATTTACAGCTATCAGGTCAACTCTTTGTCAGTATGTGTTGCAATTGCATTAAAAAGCACTATGTCTGTGACAAAACCTTTTGAATGAACTCTACATGATGCATGTAGGCATCTAGTTTGAGGAAAATATGTAATATCTCGAAAACTGCAACAATAATTTCATCAGTGGTGTCAAAAGTGGTATTTATTAGAAAAAGGGCTGAAAAGTTGATGTTTTCTTGCAATTTAATTGTAATTTTATTCTAGAGTAAAATCTACTCCTCATAGTAACTATTTTATAAGACTATAATTGAATGTAATTTCCTCAAATAAATTTATGTTACATTGTAGATTTGAAAGTGGGAAACATTCTTTAAATTGAAGTATATATTTTAATAGAGGTAAAAAAAAAAACAATTGTAGTGAAAGAAGAAATTGCTTATGAATAGCAATATCTCCTTTCACCACTTTTTTTCTTGGATGCAAACACCTCAAAATGTATGAAATGCTTAATAGTATTTGTAGTCAACAAGTCAATTAAATATGTTCTACAGATCAATATAGGCACTTAATTATGACTGCAAATATATCGAATTCTTGAAAAAGCGTCTTAAAGTAATTGCCAGCTGTTGCATTAATGTAAATATAAAACCATTTGAACATTGTCAATAATTTAGAGGTTTGACACACTTTGTAAGAATCATAACGTATATGGCAAGCCAATTGTCCAATAATTACGTGAACCTAGGTTTACGGTCGAAAAACTAGGATTAACGATCGATAAACTAGGTTTTTCGAACGTAAAACCATGTTAACCTATACTTTCGAGCGAAAACATAGGATAACGTCGTAAACCATAGTTCACGCTCGTAAACGTAGGTTCACGCTCGTAAACCCAAGTTCACGGTCGTAAACATAAGTTCACGTTCGTAAACTATGGTTCACGCTCGTAAACATAGGTTCACGCCCGTGAACCCCGGTTCACGCACGTAAACATAGGATAACGACCGAAATTCGTAGTTCAATCGAGAAACCTAGTTTATCAAACGTAAACCATGGTTTACGGTCGATAAACTAGGATTATCAAATCAACTATGAATTTCGGGCGTGAACCTAGGTTTACGACCATGAACCTTTGTTTACGAGCGAGAACCATATTTTACGAACGTGAACCTATCTTTACGACCGTGAACCTAGGTTCACGTTCGTAAACTATGGTTCACGCTCATGAACCCAGATTCACGCCCGTAAACATAGGTTCACGCTCGTGAACTTAGGATAACGACCGAAATTCTTAGTTCAATCGAGAAACCTAGTTTATCGAGCGTGAACATGGGTTCACGAGCGTAAACTATGGTTTACGCCCGTTATCCTATGTTTTCGCTCGAAAATATAAGTTAGTATTCGATAAACCTGGTTTTACGTTCGAAAAACCTAGTTTATCGATCGTTAATCCTAGTTTTTCGAACGTGAACCTAGGTTTACGGTCGAAAAACTAGGATTAACGATCGATAAACTAGGTTTTTCGAACGTAAAAGCATGTTAACCTATACTTTCGAGCGAAAACATAGGATAACGTCGTAAACCATAGTTCACGCTCGTAAACCATAGTTCACGCTCGTAAACGTAGGTTCACGCTCGTAAACCCAAGTTCACGGTCGTAAACATAAGTTCACGTTCGTAAACTATGGTTCACGCTCGTAAACATAGGTTCACGCACGTAAACATAGGATAACGACCGAAATTCGTAGTTCAATCGAGAAACCTAGTTTATCAAACGTAAACCATGGTTTACGGTCGATAAACTAGGATTATCAAATCAACTATGAATTTCGGGCGTGAACCTAGGTTTACGACCGTGAACCTATGTTTACGAGCGAGAACCATAGTTTACGAACGTGAACCTATCTTTACGACCGTGAACCTAGGTTCACGTTCGTAAACTATGGTTCACGCTCATGAATCCAGATTCACGCCCGTAAACATAGGTTCACGCTCGTGAACTTAGGATAACGACCGAAATTCTTAGTTCAATCGAGAAACCTAGTTTATCGAGCGTGAACATGGGTTCACGAGCGTAAACTATGGTTTACGCACGTTATCCTATTTCTCGATTGAACTAAGAATTTCGGTCGTTATCCTAAGTTCACGAGCGTGAACCTATGTTTACGGGCGTGAATCTGGGTTCATGAGCGTGAACCATAGTTTACGACCGTGAACCTTTGTTTACGAGCGAGAACCATATTTTACGAACGTGAACCTATCTTTACGACCGTGAACCTAGGTTCACGTTCGTAAACTATGGTTCACGCTCATGAACCCAGATTCACGCCCGTAAACATAGGTTCACGCTCGTGAACTTAGGATAACGACCGAAATTCTTAGTTCAATCGAGAAACCTAGTTTATCGAGCGTGAACATGGGTTCACGAGCGTAAACTATGGTTTACGCCCGTTATCCTATGTTTTCGCTCGAAAATATAAGTTAGTATTCGATAAACCTGGTTTTACGTTCGAAAAACCTAGTTTATCGATCGTTAATCCTAGTTTTTCGAACGTGAACCTGGGTTCACGTAATTATTGGACAATTGGCTTGCCATAAACGTAACACAACACGTTTATATGTTGTATTAAATAGTACATACTTATAGTCAATAAACATATACACATTAAACATAATGAAAGTGTGTGTGTAATATCATTAAGTCCTTTTCGTTGTAATATACACATTAAACATAATGAAAGTGTGTGTGTAATATCATTAAGTCCTTTTCGTTGTAAGAATCAACAGCTTTCATTTCATTTTCGTGTCCCGGGCCCTTTAACTACTATCATCACTAAGATATTGGAGGGGATATAGTTAGAATTATCTTGGTCCTGTTGATTTTAATATCAGCATGTAGATTCATGTACTTTTATTTTGACACAGTGTGTATTTAACTGATTAAACCATGATGACAATTCGGTACACGTCTCTCTAGCTATTGATATTTAACATTGTGTTCCATTGTCAGTTTACTATTATGATGTCACCTGATAATTGCAATGTATATGTCACATTGTTTAGCCTATAAACCTGTAAACCTGTACTTTGGAATATTTATACAATGAGATGACTAGCGTGAATTAGCAATCAATGCTGAAAGTGTAGCCCAATTGAGTTGGAGATTGAGCATCATCATATATGCCTATATTTGTATCAATTGAACAGTTTGGCAAATAGGGAAATTGTTTATTATAAGCAATTTTCTCTTTGTTTTTGCTCAAAATGTTTTCAAAACAGTTTAACTTTTCTAGGAAGAAAACCCTCAATATGATGGAACTACATTGAACAGGCCTATTCAATATCAGACATCATTGAAAACAACTACCAAACTAATGGATACTTGGTAGCATAATCTCCATAGAGTTGCAAACATGGGGAATTGAGGAACTTCTGTTTGATCGGTTTCTAAAATAGGTATGATGCAGAGGCATAAACACTCACAGGGAAGGTTGATCCATTAGCAAAGGTAAATTAAAGATGGCCAAGTTTGACCCTAAAACTGCATAAATACCTTCCACATGCAGCTCCTTGAGAGTCAACAAGATTTTTCATCAATGTTGCATAGTGACTTAGTTCTTGATAGGTTTTGTTTGTGGTTTTACACCAATTTCAACATTATTTCAGTTATAGCATGGTGACAGTTCACTTATTCATGCTGGGTGAACACTCTAGGTTTTGAAATGTGAATTGTCCAAGGGCATCCAATCAAGCCAGCCGTGACGCAGTTTGAAATTCACGACAATAACCACTCGGCCACGACGGATTCCTGTTTCGAAGGTGACATAACCTATTTTATACACAGCCCTGATGTCATCAAGACAAATATTCTGACACAGGGTTTCAACAAGCTTAATTCGAAAATGTGGTGATGAACTGTGATAACCCAACACAATTAGATTACAAATAACCAAGACAAACATTCTAAATAAGATTAATCGTCATGGCCCACTTTACAACGTAACTTAAATATCACCAAAACAAACATTCTTTGATTATGTATTGGCATTATGTTTACCAATTTCTATTCAGATGGTAGTTGCGATAATTCCATGGATTTGTTGAAGAGGTCTGCTTATGGTTTTTTATATATATATTTTGACTTGTTCACCGGTATGTAGTCTTTTGTCGCATTTGATAGATTATCGGCAAATCTGCTCCACATTAAATCAATATCGCCAGTAGCCAGCTTAGAGCCTTAATCCATACTTAATAAAATGTTATTTATGTCATCATGGTTTCCCTTGAAATACGATAGCTTCTGATTGTTTTAGTCTTCTTTTCACTAGCAAAACAGAAGTTGAATTCAAGTACCTCACGATCAATGTTCCCTTATAGCTTGCAATGTGTTTGTATTGATTATATCTAGCCCATGTTCGAATAAGGGTCATGTCGGGTAAACAAAAATAGGTCACTAGGTCAAATGAAGGAAAATCTTGATTACACACTGTATATTGCATTTTGAATCTTTGCTATAATAATTGTCTTGATGAGTTTTTGCATTTTACAATCACTTTCTTACAGTCTAGTACATGGTTTAGAGAATTATTTCTACTTGATGGAATGTGATTTTGACATATTTCTCAACATAATAAGGCAGAAACTTCAAATTATTCTGCCTAAACCTGCTTTCAAATTTTCGTTTGATTCTCGTGTCTTAAATGTGTATACTTGTGAGCTCTTAAACTCAGGTGAGCGATATAGTGCCAACAAGGTCCTCCTGTCCACTATTCTACTGATGCTGTAAGTGTATAAATGAAATAAAATGAAAAGAAAAACCCTTCACATATCCATGTACTTATTTTATGTTTTATATTTTTTTATTTTTGAAAAAACTTTGATTATAACCCACGGCAAACAAGAAACAACCAAACCGTGTCATTCGGAACTCCTAGGGTAACTCGTAATCCTTTGATGATGCATGCATTCATCACCAAGGAATTCCGAATGACAGAAAGACTACGAAGGCGTTGCACATCATGTGCAGAGATTATTTACAATTATTTACCCTTATAGTTACAGTTCCCCACTTCTTGTCTGATATGATAGTAAGAATCGTTATTTATAAACCATATACTTCGATCTAAAACAACGTTTGCTTGGGGTATATTTGCATACCGATGGAGAACAATGTTAGATATTTATCTCTATGAATTATTATAACTGATCAACGACCCTTATATTTACCATGCAAAATTAACAATAATTAAAAAGGTAGATAAAAATACCTAACAAATTAAATAGCGTAATTATTATTATTACTTTTGTTTCTTATTGGATGTGACTTAAAATAGATGACAGATAGGTGGCGCAAAAAACACCACAGTATTTAATCTACAATGGTAGACGGATGTTTGGAAACGTTCAAGATGACCGCTACACATATTCGTGCATTGGTATGGTGTAGGAAAGAATTTGCGTACAAGTTTGGAATTTATACTACAGTCCGGCCTACCTACAACATAACAGAGCACGAAAATGTGAAACTTTCATTTTGAGCATTGCCAAACCTCCGTCTACATTTGTAGACTGAATACAGTGGTAATGGCTTGGTAAAACAAATAGATCAATCTCACCTTAACTATATAACTGCTTATTCTCAATTTCATTGTTTACAAAGGCTGCTAGAACAGCTCTTAAAATAATCATTCACTACACGTTTTTACATTAACCCATATGTTTGTGTTAATATGTTTATATGTTTATTTATAATTTCAAGATAACATTTGTAACCGTACAACACATTCAACACAATTGAAAGGATGTTTTTTGTTTATTTTCGGTATTAATCGAAACATAAGTTAGGTGTTTCCCCTTTTAATGATGCACACAATTGTAAGTAGATGCATGAATACCCCCAACTCGCTAGACGCTAATTAATTGTTGCTATAAGCATATTGATAGGTTAACGCAATACAATATTTAGACGTGTATTACTTGTTAAAGATGGGCCATGTCACATGTACCTTCTGAGGTAATGAACTCATCGGAAGTTACGCTTGATTAGCATTCTTGTATTATCGGTTCTTGCATGTGCCTGGCCGTTTATGAAAGGTTTCCAAGATAAGCTGTATTCTAGATGACAACCAATGCACATTCTGGTCATGCCTGCACTGACCTTCGCTGCTCTATAACAACCGCACAAAAAGAGTGGTTTCGTGTAAGATGTTTCCATTGTCATTTTTACACAGTTATTATTTTCGAATAGCGGAACATAATACTCTATAACATTTACTCGAGCTAATACACATGGCCCTGGAGTTTTAAAAAAATACCAAATCAAAAACAAACGAAAGCAAGTTTCTTGTAAACTCATATACATTTCGGTGTTTCTTGGCTGTTGTAATAATTTCTCAAAATGTGTAAATAAATTTCCCAATCATAGAATTTCTTTATTCTTTGTATTTTATTAGTACATACAATAACTGTTTGAAATCAGGAAAAAACTTATGTTTGTAATCGATCTGAAAAAAAATATTGGCCTGTCAATGACATGACCAATTTCATCAAATGCACAAATATAGGCATTTTGGCCGAAAAAAAGGTGTTCCAGTAGGGCCATCGTTGTTTCTCAGTTTCGACCTAGGGTCGACAGTACGATAACGCGATGCGATAGTACGATAACGCGATGCGAAAGTGCTAAAACGCGATGCGAAACTGCGAAAACGCGATGCGAAACTGCGAGACCACGATGCGAGAAGGCGATATTAATATCGTACTATCGCATCGCGTTATCGTTCTATCGACCTAGGATCGACAGTACGATAATACTATCGACCTCGGGTCGACAGTACGATAACGCGATGCGAAACTGCGAGACCACGATGCGAGGACGCGATCTTAATATCGTACTTTCGCATCGCACTTTCGTACTATCGCGTTATCGTACTGTCGACCCCAGGACGATAGTGCGAAAACGCGATGCGATAGTACGAAAACGCGATGCGATAGTGCGATAACACGATGCGAAATCGCGAAAGTGCGATGCGAAAGTACGATATTAATATCGCCTCCTCGCATCGTGGACTCGCAGTTTCGCATCGCGTTATCGTGATTTCGCATCGCGTTTTCATACTATCGACCCTGCACTGACTGGGTCGAAACTACGATAATACGATGCGAAATCGCGAAAGTGCGATGCGAAAGTACATTATTAATATCGCCTCCTCTCATCGTGGTCTTGCAATTTCGCATCGCGTTTTCGCACTTTCGCATCGCGTTATCGTACTATCGCATCGCGTTATCGTACTGTCGACCATAGGTCGAAACCGCGAAACAACGATATAAATAAAAATATTGGCCTGTCAAAGACATGACCAATTGCATCGAATTCACAAATATAGGCATTTTGGCCGAAAACCTAAGACAAACACACACAAAAAAAATGAATACTACAAATCATATTAAAGTTCAAATACAACTTTATATATATATTAAGCTGTTTTTCAGGGTAGAAATGGTGTCACATTTAACCCCCGAAAAAGTTATAATCATAGAAATGTTCCATTCTGCATAATACAATTTTCTGTAATTATCCATAAACACTAAACATCGTTCACTTTAACAAAAAATGCAAACAAAATATATAGGTCGCCGTAATCCTTTTAGAGTAAAGGGACTTTTTCCTTGCTTTTTCCTGCGTTTTCTTAGAAATACAGCAGTTTTGCTTTAAAACACAGACCGTGCTTCAAGGAAAGAGTCGATTTACAGAAAAGGAGTATGGTGACCTGTCTTTTTTTGTTTGCATTTTGTATAAAAGTGAACCATGTTCAGTGCTTATGGATAATTACAGAAAATTATATTATGTAGAATGGAAAATTTCTTGAAAAAATTGTATGATTTTAACTTTTTCAGGAATAAAATGTGACACCATTTCGACCTTGAAAACAGCTTTCTATATATAAAGTTATATATTAACTTTAATATGATTGTAGTTTTCATTTTATTTGGGGGGGGGGGGGGGGGGGGGGGGGGGGGGGTTAGGTTTTCGACCAACATGCCTATAGTTGTGCCTTGATGAATTGGTCATGACAGGCCAATATATTTTTTTTAAATCGATAACATATACCGAAGAAAAAAGAAACGCAGGGTACGAACATATGAGTTCTCTGAAAACGGGTGGGTCAACAACAGTGAAACTGCGAGAGGTCGGTCTGAGAGCACATCGTCCGTATATTGGTTTCTGCCACTAACTCGTGAGCGTCGTAGGCGTCGCATGGCATGGTTGAATGCACATGCTCCTGGACATTTCCCATGAGGCAGTCACCGGGAGACGTGTATTTTTTAGTGATGAGTCGCGATTTACTCTGTTTCGTGCAGATGGGCGACGTCGTGTCTACCGACGTCGTGGGGATCGTTTTATCGACGCCTACAGGTGTGATTGAGAGGGATATGTTTGGGGGTGGGTCGATCGTGGTGTTGGGAGGAATCGCTCATGGAGTAAAATCTCCGTTGGTTGTGCTGCAGGGGATTTTAAACGCGGTCAGGTACAGGGATGAAATTCTCCGTCCTGTTGTGGTCCCTTTTGTAGAGCGACGTAATCTCATCTTTCAACATGATAATGCTCGACCTCACGTTGCTGGAGTCTGTCGAGAATTCTTAGCTGGTCATGACATTAACCCACTTGACTGGCCGCCGTACAGTCCCGATATGTCTCCTATTGAGCATTTGTGAGACGAACTTGACAGAAGAGTACGGCGGCCTCTTACCCTTGACCAGTTAAGAATTGCTCTGTTTGAAGAATGTGACAATATCCCCATAAGGAGGATCAACGTTCTGATCAACTCCATGCATCGGAGAATAGCGGCGCGAGGGGGCCATACTGGATATTGACTTTTCAATTTCGAAAATTGAGGGTATCTTCCTCTGCGAATCAATTACTGTGCAATTAATCGACAACAATTACTGAAAATTTGCAGTACTGCACTTTAAAGGTAGTGCTTGAAAACCATGTAACGATTATTTTAAAAGAAATGTGATAAACTACTTTAATTCAACACGAAAGCCTACCCTGCGTTTCCTTTTTCCTTCAGTATATATTTTTTCTTCTTATTTCAACCAGTTATTGTATGCACTTACAACACACAAAGAATAAAGAAATTCGATGATTGGGTAATCTTTTGATAAATAACTTTAGCATACGACTTTAAGTCATTTGACGAGCATAAACTTGGCCTTTACGGTGTTAATTACCTACATCTACTAGTATAATACAATGATTACAATATTCCTAGATTCTATGTTGAATATAGTACAAATTCATTTATTTAACATTTTTCCGACAATTACCGCAAGGAAAAAAAAAACGAACCATTCCGAAATGTCGCTAGCAGTACTTTCGCTTCTGGTCCAGGTTGTTGTCCTTCTGGCGGATTCGCGAATATTTCAAAGGAATAAATATACGTAGGGAGAAAAATTTCACGATATTTTGGTATTGTTCGATAGAGAAATGCATTATCTATTGATTCCGTATTTCAATTACATATTTTTGTTCGAACAAGTTGAAGCGAGGCGACCCCCAAAAACTGTGTCCACTCTTGTTGATATATAATATTTATGTATAGGGTCATATTTATTTTTAGAGGAGCACGTCTCTGTGCTCGGCCCATACATTTGAGAAGAAGAAGCAGCAGGCATCACCTGCTTGTTCCGGAAATCTCATAAATGTAAACCTTCTAACAAAAGTAATAAACCGGCTAGCGTCTGTATAAGGGAAAGGATTAAAGAATGAGAAGTTACACTTAACATCTTCCTTTCTTACTTGAGCAAACCTGTTTTTAAAGACCATCCATGGGAAGAGAATAATCAGATGGTCTGCTGCAGAGGCATCAAAAATCGCAGAGAAAGTTCATCCATTAGCAAAGGTGTATTAAAGATGACCAAGTTGGACTTGTTACGTTCACCTCTATAACTGCATCAATACCTTCCAGATGCAGCTCCTTGAGAGTCAACAAGGTTTTACTTCAAATTTGCATAGTGACTTAGTTCTTGACAGGTTTTGTTTGTGGTTTTACACCAATTTCAACATTATTTCAGTTACATCATGATAGTTAACATATTCATGCATCCTGGGTTTTTAAATGGGAATTGTTCAAGGGCATCATGCCGGCCGTGACTGAGGATCAAACCCAAGACATGCAGTTTGAAATCTACGACAATAACCACTCGACCACGACGGATTCCTGTTTCGGAAGAGACACAATCTATTTTGAACAAAGCCCTGATGTCATCAGTTGAGAAAAATATTCTGACACAGTTTCAACATGCTTAATTCGAAAATGTGGTCTCTATAAAGTGTACAACTACATACTAGGTTCTGCTCATATACATGTATATACATGTCTGAAAACATGTTTACGACTTGTAGTAGACTTACCAAGAGAACCTATGCAAACATTTCATTGAAAACATGAAGCCAGTTAACTATCTTTATAAAAAGATAAACGGTGTAGATAATATATTTTGTTTCATTTCATTGAACGTTAATAAAGATGTGATAAAGTGAATTATAAGTTTCAAAACGCATCTTTTTGGTACCTCCTCATTTATGTAAAAATGTCCAGGTTATCTATAGACTGGAATCAGAACCTAGAGTAAAGGCATAATATCGGCACTAAATTAATATGCTCACACAATCTCTCCATATTTACCGTCTGGTACTTGTTTCCCATTTAGGATTCAGTTCAGGTTGAGCCATATGTTTTGATTTTTGTAGAATTATAAATATTAATGAATATATCTCTGACTGGTTTGTTTGTTTTTTTGTTGTTGGGTTTTTTTTGGGGGGGGGGGGGGGGGGGTGTTCCCGTTTGAACATTATTTTGGTTATATCACGACAGCAGTTCACTTATTCATGATCCCTGGGTAAACAAACCAGTACTAAACTAGGAAATGTGCCTGCCACCATGACCGCCGCGACTGTGGATGTAACATGGGACTCCCAGTTCCAAATCCCCGTTGCTTATGGTACCTCTCGGCCAATGATCCCGGTTATTTCTCTGAAATATTTAAATGAGTGGACTTTTTCTACTTTATGTTACGTATCGAACTTAAATCAATTAAAAATAAACAATGCCCACTGTATTCCTCTTTGGAAAGTAACCACCAACAGCAAATATTTCATTTCATTGTCTAGGGGGACTAAATTTAAACAGAGACTTCAATGTTCTCAGAACTTTGTTCACAATCCATGTTAGATAAACAGTTTTAAAAAATAGTTTTAACTCCCGAATTCGTGTCTTCGAGCTCTTTTTCTTTGTGACTCACGCCTCAGAATTTCTTTTCGTTTTGAATTTTGATTAACTGTTTTATGTAGTGACAGTATATAAACTGAACAGAAAAAGAACCGCAACAACGAATTTTAATACATATTTGAGAAAACTATTTGTATTTGAAATTTCAACATGACCTTAACTCAATTACAAAATTGTATCCAATTTCATTTAAAGTTTACTTTGTCCCTAGGGTAGTTATTTTTTCATTATTAAGTTATTGATCAGAGCCAGTGGGATAGCATTCCACCCCTCTTCGATAGTTTCTTCTGTAAATATGCCATGATCATTATTAGCAACGTGACCACGAGCGTTAAACTGCTGAAAGATGACGTTGTGCTGACGGACGAATGGCTCTAGGACGCGGTTTATGTAGCGTTGCGCTATTATTCGCCTTCAATAAATACTTTAGGTCAATAGCCTATGTCGGTCCACACCATAAGCCAACGTCGCCCAAAAAGATAACTTCCAAGTAAACACTTATCGAAATAATGTGCTATTATACACGCCTGTACACACGCTGACGTTTATTACCTAGCTCGGAAAGGATGCAACATAGAATCATCCGAAAACATAACACGTCTCCAACAATAATCAGAGTACTGAAAGTCGGGCTCAATTGAAAACCCAAAGATGTTGGAAATACAAAGAAACCACGGACAGAGGTGTTACAAGGGTTACACAAAATAGAAAGGGTCAATAATCAGTGAAATAATCATTTATTTTGTTTCATTTACACATTAACTGCAATTTTCTTTTAAAAAGAAGCTGTTTATAATTAGTTATAATGTCTTTTGAATTTGTTTGAGGTTTTGAGCATAACCAATTTCAAATCAGGTAATAGAAAATGCACGAAAGTACCATCCCTAATTGACCTTAAGCATAATAAATTTCAAAATTACCATCCCTAATTGGCCATTTTACACGCGTCGGAAACTCAATATCGATTTACTCCGCTGAATGACTAAAAACAAATCCATTTGTGAGTGTCTGCTTAAATGTAACTAAATTTCTATTGTGAAAAAAAAGTATTTCGGTGTTTTTATCGGTGGGAGATTTCATTATCCAAGAGGCATGACATCGGAACTTTCCGCAAATGCATTTTTACATTTACAATCGTTTACGATTTTGATTGAGCGCCTACAATTATGTTGAAGGGCCTAACAACTATATTCATTCATTCATTACGCATGTGACTCGAGTCTCTCCGATCATCTCGTTATAGTAACCGAATTCCGTTGAAAAGGCGAAATAATATACTTTCACAACTGAATCAAAAACAATAAATGTTTTGCATGTTTGGTTTTTACAGAAGCATGTTTTCAAAAGTAAGCCGAGCCCCGGTAGCGACGCGGGCTGTCAATCCAGGGGTTTTGAGTTCGAATCCCGGCTCGGCCAACTTTCTTTCCGACGATTGACAAAAGTCAATGCGACATGCGCCATTCGTCTTCCACCAATGGGCTAAGTCTTTGTGGAAAAGCAGCCAGTTGCTTGGGAAGATTGTTGTGTGGAGCACTGGTGTGAGAAAAGCAGGAAATGCATGAGTAGGTGAACTGGCCGCTGTGATATAACTGAGAAATTGTTAAAAACGGCGTTAAACCCCAATAAATCAATCAATCAGTCAAAAGTGTGTAATTATTAAGTTATTTACACATGTCATTAGCATATTTTGAGTATTCAATAAGAATGTTTTAACTATTTGTTTTTGGCGGCTGTACGGTCAGCTAGTTGAGCCCGACTAAAAATGAAATGTATTCGTTCGATGCCGATTAAGCCAGTTCATCATATTTGACGTCGGCGTAGTAGAGTTAGAGGCATACCAACAAATGGACGATGGGGTCGCGCACCGATCTCCATGAGGCGGTTCGTGATGATCCTACTATTGTGGGTTGCACGAACAGTTCGGGTAGTTTCAACCGCTGTGCAATCTCGATTTCACGAATACGGTCATACGTAAA
Source organism: Serripes groenlandicus (assembly GCA_031761405.1). Taxonomy (NCBI): domain Eukaryota; kingdom Metazoa; phylum Mollusca; class Bivalvia; order Cardiida; family Cardiidae; genus Serripes; species Serripes groenlandicus. The sequence goes on along the minus strand of JASEVX010000491.1, from coordinate 29,318 downwards.
GCGTGGATGTCCAATCCTAGGTTGATCATTCGTCGTTCCTTTTTGCTGCAGACCGAAAATGGTCGATCGTTTATGGCAACAGCTGCTTTGGAAGTTCCAGTCAAAAGCATGTGCACGGCCACGTAACGTTGATTGTGCGTCAAGTGTGCTATTACAACACGTGGTAAATGTTATAATGACGGTCTTCATGTACCCAGTTGCACAAGAAATGTGCAAACCACACGTGTGTGCTCTTGACCATAAACAGGTACATGATCGCAATGATTTCATGTTCAATAAACGGTTGAATAATTGAATAATGGATTTCCTGCATCAAGACGCCAATAGGCTTGTACGGATTTCGTGTGTTTTGAAAGGTCGCTATCAACACTTTCTTATATACAGGAGTATACTATAAATGCTCACTTATTGTTAAAGGTATCATTTGCAAGAATTTCTAATTCATTTTAAATACACTCAGCACATTTACATTATGTGATATCAGGATATACTAACAACAGAATTTTAACAAAATATCAACCAAACTGCATGGCTTTCGCACACAACACCCGCGCACACTTTAACACTGTCCGTATATCCATGTAACGTTACCTATATACTTAAATACCCATTTGAATTATTGCATAAAGCGCACATGCACGAACGCATTCGCCAATATACATGTATATACAAACCAATTGAACTTTATCCTATGCTGACAAAATAGAAAGAAAAGAGGAGAGGGGTTTAATAAAGGGGACATGCTTATTTAGACAACTTTTTAATTATCAGGTAGGTTTGTAAATTGTTTAGAGATTTAAAGAGTAGTCACATTTTTTCGTTGAATAACTTGGAGAATGAATATGTATTTATAAATTAATAGGATTAATATTTTTGGAGTTGTTCCCCTTTGTTTTAGTATCCAACTTTCGCAAGCCACGCATGTGTTCATTGGAACACTCTTGTTAGCTCGTCTGTTTTTCGAAGAAAAAAAGTCGTGATATTGTGATACCCTTTGCGTCACTCACAGACCGTTCAGCATTTTCAGATATAACTTGGTACACACGTTCCTAGGAGCAATACACATGTGTATAACAAGTCACATAACTCTGGCTGAAATAATTATTCAGTAATGCCCATTTTTCGACTTGCAGTGAGCTTAACATAGCTGTCACAATGGCGGATCGGTAAGTGTGTCCGTGCGTCCATGAGTCTGTCTGTCCGAACCTTGTCCGGCCCGCATCTTAACCATGCATCATAGGATTTCTAAGAAAGTTGGCAGAAACATGCATCATGATGAGGTAGCATGTCGTGCACAAAATCCAGGCCTGTACCTCAAATGTCAAGGTCACTCATGCAGGTCAAAGGTCAAAATGAGTACTGTTTGAAATTACAGACTTCTCGAGCCCGCATCTCAACCATGCATCATAGGATTTTCAAGTTACTGGGTCACCATGATGAGGTGGCGAGTCGTGTACAAGATCCATGCCAGGTCAAATGTCAAAATGAGTACTGTTTGACAGGACTGTACCTTGTCCGGCCCACATCTCAGCCATGCATCATAGGATTCCTAAGATAGTGGGCAAACATTGTTTAGCAACATGAGGTGATGTGTCGTGCACAAGACCAGGCATGTATCTAAACGGTCAAGGTCATAATTAGAGGTCAAAGGTTAAAATGAGCAACCATGCATCTTAGGATTCCCAATTTACTGTACACACATGTTCACCATGATGAGGTGATGATAGAATAAGTGAAAACAAAAAAGGAGACTGTTCTCTGTTCACCCTTCCCATTTGTAGATGTATTTTGAACCAGAACTAATTAGGCTCTTAATTTACTGCTATCGGGTCAACTCTTTGTCAGTATGTGATGCAATTGCATTGAAGAGCACTATGTCTGTGACAAAACACTTTGAATGGGCTCAACATGATGCATGTGGGCATCTTGTTTGAGGAAAATATGTAATATCTCGAAAACTGCAACAATAATTAAGTTCATCAGTGGTGTCAAAATTGGTATTTATTAAAGGGCTGAAAAGTTGATGTTTTCATGCAATTTAATTGTAATTTTATTCTAGAGTAAAATCTACTCCTGATAGTAACTATTTTATAAGACTATAATTGAATGTAATTTCCTCAAATAAATTTATGTTACATTGTAGATTTGAAAGTGGGAAACATTCTTTAAATTGAAGTATATATTCTAATAGAGGTAAAAAAACAAACAATTGTAGTGACAGAAGAAATTGCTTATGAATAGCAATATCTCCTTTCACCACTTTTTTTCTTGGATGCAAACACCTCAAAATGTAGGAAATGCTTAATAGTATTTGTAGTCAACAAGTCAATTAAATATGTTCTACAGAGCAATATAGGCACTTAATTATGACTGCAAATATATCGAATTCTTGGAAAAGCGTCTTAAAGTAATTGCCAGATGTTGCATTAATGTAAATATAAAACCATTTGAACATTGTCAATAATTTAGAGGTTTGTTGACAGACTTTGTTTGTAAGAATCATAACGTAACACAACACGTTTATATGTTGTATTAAATAGTACATACTTATAGCCAATAAACATATACACATTAAACATAATGAAAGTGTGTGTGTGTGTGTGTGTGTGTAATATCATTAAGTCTTTTCCGTTGTAAGAATCAACAGCTTTCATTTCATTTACGTGTCCCGGGCCCTTTAACTACTATCATCACTAAGCTATTGGAGGGGATATAGTTAGAATTATCTTGGTCCTATTGATTTTAATATCAGCATGTAGATTCATGTACTTTATATATATATGTGTGTAACCAGGTCATATTTTCATTGTCTGGCATTTAATGTCGTTTTAGTTAATTGTTGCTCATTGGGTTCATTGTTTGAATTGGTCATGTGATTCAGCAATCTCCTTCGCAGAGTTGTCGTTCCTTACACTCACCATGTATGGTGAGTGTAAGGAACGACAACTCTGCGAAGGAGATTGGTGATTCAGGTCATGTGACAGAATCCGTGAACAGATTTCACTTGTCATTCCGATTTTGTCAGAGACGGACATCTTTGAATTGTTCTAGAAAAATAAGTTAATTGAGAACTTGGAGAAGTTTGATGAATGGTAAGACTTTTTTTTATGCATTTAGACAAGATGTAATTGGCTGGGTTGTATTTTTACTCTCTCTTAAATGAACTTATGGAAATGGGTTTTCGCGAGTTAAACTTCAGAATGGCAGCATTTCAGTTTTAGGTTATTTTCAATTAATCCTTAATATTGCATGTTCGAATGTTCATTTCAAATTAATAAACTATTGCATGTCCTACTTACAGCACAGCACATTGGCGTGAAGTCGAGAGAGTGTATGTTAATGAAAGGAAGAAAACTACATTCAGTTTGATAAATTGGTGAGTCATCCTTTGTTTTTATCTTTCAACTCTATATGTTAAAACATTACTACTGTGTCTGTATGTTTAAGGTAATTGTATATAAATATCATGTTTCATTCATATATACTTGTCTTATGGCCGCCAGTTGGTTTGTCTTAGCTGTAAGTTCAAACCAATTGATTGTCATAAGCGAGTTAGACAGCATAACTGGTCTTATTATTATATAAACTGTATGTTTAATGTAATTGTATGTGAAAAGCGTGTTTCATTCATACATACTTGTCTTATGGCCGCCAGTTGGTTTGTCTTAGCTGTAAGTTCAAACCAATTGATTGCCATAAGCAAGTTAGACAGCATAACTGTCCTATTATATAAACTGTATGTTTAATGTAATTGTATATATACATAACATGTTTCATTTATATATACTTGTCTTATGGCTGTCGGTTGGTTTGTCTTAGCCGTAAGTTCAAACCAATTGATTGTCATAAGAAAGTTAGACAGCATATCTGGTCTAATCATTATTTTACGTATTTAGTATGTTTATTTATTTCTTTTTACAGATGTAACACATTCTTCATACATCTGAAAAGAATTAAACTATTTACACCAACTGAGGTTTCCGTTGTTACGTACCAACCCCAATGGTTACATTTGGCTCCCAACACAAACTAACCCACTTACCAACAGTCGATGAGGACATACTTTAGTAGAAGAGAAACAACATGATGTCCGTACCAGTATTTTGCCAACAGTCGTTGAGGGCATCTTTATGGTGACAGAGGGACAACCGACATCCGATTATCATTGTTATACAGCTGTAGACTTCAAACTAATTACTGAGATGGGACCAGAAAAACACTACATGATAGACATTTGATTGTTTTAAGACATTATTGGTCAGTGAAACCGTTTGCAGAATTGTTTTATACAGACACAGTACAGTTCTTTAGAATATGCGTGAGTAAACATGATTTTATGAGAGTATTTGTAGTAAGAAAGAAATTCACTATTGCATGCAATTAACTGGTGTAGGTTTGTTTTAAACACATTCTATTCACAATTGAACCTAGATTAGTTTATTTCACAATGTCACCTTTAATCTATTCAAAACTACTGACCTTTACTAGTAAATTTGGTATTATGCTGCTATTTTGAAAAAAAAAAAGGGCACATGCTTTGAAGTTAAGCAAATATTTTCTTGGCATTTTGAGTCATATTTATTCATATTTAACAGCCAGTTACAACCTATGCTTGAAGCAATTCATTCTGAGTATTTTGAGATTTTGTTATTACTCTGGTAAGAACTGCATCTTTCAAAGAGTCATTGCATTTTAAATGGCAGGTCGAGTTTAAAAAAAAATCTAACACAAGTTTAAGTTTTAAGTTGAGAAGAGTTCATTCTACTTTAGAAATTTTGATTAAATCTCAGATCAATTTTTTTGGTTATGGATAAATTTATTCGGACTTATTTGACAGTTTTGCAAAGTTTGACCTTGACCTTTTACATAGAGAGAGACATGTGACTTAGGAACTGACAAGTATCGTTTTAGATTTAGAATTAAGTATAAATAATGAGTAATTGTTGATAATATTTAGATTTACATTTATACAAATAATACTTTAGTGCATCATTAGGCTATAATTGTAGATAGCTAGATTCAGTCATTAATTTATATTTAAAATAAAAAATAAAAATTACTTAAAAATACAGTAGTAATTTGTTAGTACATGATATTGCTATCATTGAAGATCTGTCTAGATAAAAGAACATTTATTGAGTGTAGAAGTTGATATGTTTATGTTCTAGCAAACTGTTCTAGACCCGCAAACAGTTAATTACAGCGCAAATCTTATTTTCCGAGAAGAAACAGAAGAAAATCACAGTTTGGTAATTATTCCCCTTTGTAGTACTTTGGCAGTTGTATATTGAAACATTGTTGAAAAGATGGTCCCCTAATGGATTATTTTATTTGAATTCTGATAGCTATATTTTCCATGTTTTCTGATCAAACAACAGTTATATTCCTGATTGCTTTTGTATATATGCAGTATTGCATTACTATATAATTCCTAATAAGTACACCCATAATTACAACATTATAGTTATACTTTCTAATATAATATTTTCATATTTCCACACTGTTGGAGTATATTAATTAAAAAAAAAAAAAAAAAAAGGTTGTGAATTCAAGTGTATAATTCAGCCACATTTGTTCAACTACAGCAGTTATATGATGTCATAAGCTTTCAGAATCTATTTGGAATAGACTTATATATTTTTTGCATGGCTTAAATCCATACTTTATTACTTCGAGATACCATCTCATATTTTGATTGCATTGCTTAAAAAACAGTGTTAATTATATTATTCGAGATACCATCTCATATTTTGATTGCAAACTCATACAAACATTCAGGTTAATATTGTATTGTACCATTATTGTGCTTGTTCAATATTGATAGAAGTACACTGTAGAGTGAATTTTGGTCACATTCATTATAATTGGTCTTAAATATTGTAAAAGATGGCTTACAAGGATGAAAGAAATGAGTTGGATGAGGAGGCTAGAAAAAATGATTTTTCTAGTGCAGAATTAAGGATGATGATGACAATAAGAAGACTTGGTTTTGAACCAAAGGCTGGATCTGTAGATGATATCGTCAGATTGACAGAAATTTTTAGTCAACTGAAAGGTGATGATAGAGATCATGCTCCAATGAGACAGATGGATATGTCTTCTATTAGACTAGATACCCACCACTATCCCAAATTTTCAATATTTTATGGTGAAGATGGTAGAGGTGAAGCCAATTGGGAGACTTTTAGATATGAAGTTTTAGCTGTCCTGGAAGGTAAAGGTTTTAGTAAAGAACAGGTTTTATCTGGAATAAGAAGGTCTTTGAAGGGAAGTGCAGCAGATAAGGTAAGAAGACTGGGACCAGCAGTAAAAGTAGAAGATGTAATGGTCAAGCTTGAAAGCGCTTATGGTTCGGTGGAAACGAAAGAGAGTATAATGAGAAGGTTTTATGTATGTGAACAGCAGCCTACCGAAACGGTGGAATCATTTGCTTCACGTTTGGAGGAGTTTTTTGACAAGGCTGTTGAACTTGGGGGATTAAGGCGTACTGACACAGAAATACTAAAACACGTGTTACACAGTGGTTTGAGAAAAAACTTAAAGCACCTGTCCACATATCACTGCGACAAAGCAAGTAATTATGATGAATTTAAAGTGGAACTCCGGAGATTAGAAGCTGATATGAAGGATGGTAACCCGGATGAAAGGAAGCCATGCAAACCGGTTGTTGCATTGGAAAGGAAAGAAAAGGAGGATTCAGAGATGAAACAGCTCCTAAAGCAAATAAGTGAAAGGATTGAGAAGTTGGAGAAGGGACAGGCAAGTCAGACGGAACAGAGAAGAAACTGGAATTCGGGTGAGAGAAACGGGCGTGGTTGGCAAGGAGGAAATCCGAAACAACGAGGTAGAGGCAGAGGGTCTTATGGATATACTAGAGCAGAAGATACATTCACGCCGGAATGTTTCATCTGTAAACAGAAGGGACATGTGCAGAGGAAGTGCCCTATCATCCTTGCACAGTTAGTGTGCTCTAAATGCAAACAGAAAGGACACCAACCACAGGAATGCCCAAACTAGTTTGTGCGCCTATTATAGGATCTGATAGGGGCACATCACCAGAAAAGGACAACGATCCTAAACTTGTAGGCGATGTGAACGAAGTAAATATTACTTTGGAAAAAACTGCAACCAGAGCACTACTTGACACAGGAAGCTGCGTAAGTATTGTTTCACTTTCGTTTTATAAACAGAACTTAGGTAGTTGTAACATTATGCCGGTCGGAGAAATCTTAAACATTGAATGTGCTGATGGGGAAAATCTACCTTATATAGGTTACATCGAAGCAGATATCACAGCACACCAAGGTCTACCAGAGTCGAAAGCATTGCCCTGTTTGTTACTGGTGACACCAGATACTAAATTTTCGAACAAAACCCCAGTGATTCTTGGAACCAACATTCTATATGAACTTATGAAAGAGTGCAAGAAAGAATTTGGAGATCAATTTTTACAACGCGCTAACTTACACACTCCATGGTATCTTAGCTTTAGAGCCATTAAACTCAGGGAGAAAGAGTTGAAGAAAAACAATAATAGATTGGCCATTATAAGGAGTGCGGAGACTAAGAAAATCACTATTAACCCAAATCAGACAGTTGAGATTGCTGGTCAAGTGGACAAAGAGCTAAATTATCCTCAGACATCGGCGATTATTCAAGAAAGCACCGAAAGCCAAATACCGTCTTTTATTGATATTAACCCTACAGTTATACAGTATAACTACAAGAAGAACGAAGGAGTAAAAGTTAGTCTTTCAAACCTTACCACATATCCAGTGACGATACAACCCAGATCCATTCTTTGTGAAATACAACCTGTAACTGTTGAAGATGATGTATTTAGCAAGATTGAAGATGACAATAAACACGATGAATTAGTCAATCAGCTGACAATAGATGAAGAAGATATCTTAGACCCAGAACAGAAGGATCAACTTCTCGAGCTTTTAAAGAGTCATAAGGATATATTTTCACTCAGTGACACCGATATAGGCATTTGTAATCGAATAAAACACCGGATTGATCTTACCACAAATATTCCTTTTAAACAAAGACACCGCCGCATTCCACCAGGCATGATTGAGGAAGTCAGGCAGCATATCGAACAGCTTTTAGCCGCAGGAGTAATTAGACCATCTAGATCTCCATACACTTCAAATGTTGTTCTAGTCAGGAAAAAGAACGGTAAACTTCGGCTTTGTGTGGACTACAGACAGTTGAACAGCATAACTTTCAAGGATTCATTTGCTCTCCCCCGAATGGAAGAGATTTTTGATTGTCTTCATGGAGCCAAATATTTTACCACCATGGATATGAAGTCGGGTTACCACCAGATAGAAGTGGAAGAAATACATAAAGAAAGAACGGCATTTACAGTTGGATCAATTGGATTTTATGAGTATAATAAAATGCCCTTCGGATTGACCAACAGCCCGGCAACATATCAAAGGATCATGCAAGAAATTTTAGGGGACTACAACACGAAAATATGCCTTATATATTTGGATGATGTCATTATTTTCAGTGAAACTTTTGAACAACACCTGGAACGATTGGACTTGGTCCTAACTAGACTGCAAGAAGCAAACTTAAAGTTGGCTTCAGAGAAATGTTGTTTTTTTAAGTCATATGTAAATTTTCTAGGCCATGTTGTTAGTGGTAATGGATTGGAAACAGACCCTGCCAAGATAGAAAAAGTAAAGAATTGGCCAGTACCCGACAATGCCGATGAGCTACGATCTTTCCTTGCTTTTGCCGGATACTACCGGAAGTTCATCAAAGATTTCAGCAAAGTAGCGAGACCTCTGTCGGAGATGCTACCACCAACATCAAAGAAAAAAGGACAGAAAACTGCCACAACAATTTGGAAATGGACTGAGACGGAACAAAATGTTTTTGACCGTTTAAAGGCCTTACTGTCCTCACCACCGATACTTGCTTACCCAGACTTTTCAATTCCATTTGAGCTCCATACAGATGCCTCAACCAAAGCTTTGGGAGCAGTACTTTACCAGTTACAAGAAGGAAAAAAACGTGTTATTGCCTATGCCAGTCGGGCACTGAACAAAGCAGAGCAAAGATATAGTGCCTTCAGACTTGAGTTTTTAGCGCTGAAATGGGCCGTCACCGAAAAGTTCAGTGATTATTTAACAATAAATCATTTTACTGTTCTGACTGACAATAATCCTTTGACTTATGTGCTGTCAAGTGCCAAATTGGACGCCTGTGGTCAGAGATGGGCATCGGCACTTGGTCAGTACAATTTTGATATATATTATCGCTCTGGTCTTAAGAACGCAGATGCTGATGGTATGAGTCGATATCCCTATGAGAAACTTGAAGATGTTGATAGAAGGGAGAGAATAAAGGTTGACGACAGCTCCGTAAAAGTAATATGCAACGTGGTAACACCTGCTTACATAGAAACGCTACCAACTACAAGCCTTAATTTGGTGGATATCATTGAAGAACCCGGTCAAGCAATAGCTCAGAGAGAAATGAGAGAAATAAGAACAGCCCAACGACAAGACCAACTTATTGATAGATGGAGGATAGCTGTGATAGATAAGAAAATACCAACATTAATGGTGGCCAAAGAAGATTTAGCAATGCGAAAGCAATACAAGAATTTCTACATCAAAAGGGGTATTTTATTCCGAAAAATTGCAGAAAACAACAGAATATTAGAGCAACTAGTAGTTCCACAATGTTATAGGACTGAAATCTTGAAAAGTCTCCATAATGACATAGGACACCCGGGACAGGAAAGAACGATACGTTTATTACGTGAGAGATTTTACTGGCCTGGAGTTGGATCAGATGTATCTAAATGGGTGGAAACTTGTGAGAGATGTATACGAAGAAGAGCAACTGTGGGAAAAGAACCTCTGGTAAATGTCCACAGCTCATACCCATTGGAACTAGTGTGCATAGACTTTCTCTCCTTGGAACCATCAAAAGGAAATATTGGAAATATTTTGGTAATAACAGATCACTATACAAAATATGCCAAGGCTATTCCGACAAAGAACCAGACAGCTCGAACAACAGCAGAAGCCCTACTCAACGAGTTCATTATACACTTCGGAATTCCAACCCGACTCCACTCAGATCAGGGAGCAAACTTTGAAAGCCAGACCATTCGTGAGCTTTGCCTATTGATGGGAATAAAAAAGAGCCACACTACGCCTTACCATCCGCAAGGAAACGCAGGTCCAGAACGATTCAATCGAACTTTGCTTGGTATGTTAGGTACACTTGAAGAAGACCAAAAGAAAGACTGGAAGAAATACATTAATCCATTGGTTTACTACTATAACTGTATACCCCATGAAACCACGAGGATTTCTCCATTCGAACTGATCTTTGGTCGCAAACCCAGGCTACCAGTTGATTTCTTATTTGCGCAAGCAAGAAGTGAAGATGCTTTTGGAACTACATCCGAATATCTTGAAGACCTACAATTAAGGATGGAACAAGCACACAAAGTGGTTTGACATTACACAGAGAAGGCAAAAGTCAAACAGAAGAAATATTTTGATAGAAAGGCTAAAGCTGTGAGATTATCAGTCGGAGATAGAGTGTTAGTGAAGAAATTAGCCTTTGAAGGAAAGCATAAAATTAAAGACAAGTTTGAACCTGATATATACACTATTATAGACCAACCTAGACCTGATATTCCCGTCTTCAAAGTAAAATCTGAAGAAACAGACCGAGAAAGAACCTTGCATCGGAACCATTTACTTTTGGTAAAGTATCTAGATAGTATGGCAGATGAAGGTAAAGAATCTGAAACAGAGACCGATAGTTCGGAAGAAAGAAGGGATGCATCCAAGAATGAAGACAAGATGAGTGACGTCACTAGTGAAATTAGAGATGAAGGAACAGACTCTGACAGTGAGGGATACGACTATGTTAGAACAACATACGTACATGGGGACGCCCATAATAGCTGTACTGAGACGAGTCATGAAAATCATCTAGATATTGTTGAAAACATCGGTACGGAAGAGATAATAGTTGAAGATGTGGAAGATCAGGAGTTTGAAGATACCAATAGTATAGTAGAGGTAAGTGAAAATATGGATAATGTTCATGTTAACGAAAATCTTTTACCTTTACAGGAAGACCATCGACACGAAAGTGAAACAGTAGACACACAAGATATAGCGACTATAGATCATAGCGAAGACGATGCTGTAGAAGAACTGGATGGTAACACAGATCCTAAGTCAGCGGTACAAATATCGAAGGAAGTTAACACCCCAGTTCCAGCACCCAGACGTTCACATAGGGAAAGAAAACCCCCGGATCGGTACGAGGATTTTGTCATGTACAACATGGTTAACCGACCGATAGACAGCAAAATTCAAGCGCTAGATGCATTAGTAAGGTCTGGAGTGTTGAACGAAATTGACAGTCATACAGCACACAAGTTGATAGGAGCTGTTTTGAATGTACCATTTTAAAATTGTTTTTACTGTATTATAAACGATTATATGATTTCTTTTATCTAACACTTTCTGAATAAATGAAATTGTGTACTGCAGTCTCGTTTTGTTTATGGCCTGAGAGGTCACAGTCCTTTAGTTAAAAGGGGAGGAAGAATGAGAGTATTTAGTCAGTATATATTCAGCAAAATGTAAATAAGTTAAATAAGGTATTTAGTTGCTTTCAGCAAGGTAGTAGTTAATAGTACATGCTTGGACGGATTATTTTTATTCAGTACATATATACTTAGCTATCTTAGTGTATATACTATAATGTAGTAGTTATTATTACATGACTGTTGACAGTGAGCACAATATGACTGTAGACAGATTTTTTCTTTTCTAGGCTTAATGACGGGACGTCATTTCTTTTATTGAGCGGGAGTATGTAACCAGGTCATATTTTCATTGTCTGGCATTTAATGTCGTTTTAGTTAATTGTTGCTCATTGGGTTCATTGTTTGAATTGGTCATGTGATTCAGGTCATGTGACAGAATCCGTGAACAGATTTCACTTGTCATTCCGATTTTGTCAGAGACGGACATCTTTGAATTGTTCTAGAAAAATAAGTTAATTGAGAACTTGGAGAAGTTTGATGAATGGTAAGACTTTTTTTTATGCATTTAGACAAGATGTAATTGGCTGGGTTGTATTTTTACTCTCTCTTAAATGAACTTATGGAAATGGGTTTTCGCGAGTTAAACTTCAGAATGGCAGCATTTCAGTTTTAGGTTATTTTCAATTAATCCTTAATATTGCATGTTCGAATGTTCATTTCAAATTAATAAACTATTGCATGTCCTACTTACAGCACAGCACATTGGCGTGACGTCGAGAGAGTGTATGTTAATGAAAGGAAGAAAACTACATTCAGTTTGATAAATTGGTGAGTCATCCTTTGTTTTTATCTTTCAACTCTATATGTTAAAACATTACTACTGTGTCTGTATGTTTAAGGTAATTGTATATAAATATCATGTTTCATTCATATATACTTGTCTTATGGCCGCCAGTTGGTTTGTCTTAGCTGTAAGTTCAAACCAATTGATTGTCATAAGCGAGTTAGACAGCATAACTGGTCTTATTATATAAACTGTATGTTTAATGTAATTGTATGTGAAAAGCGTGTTTCATTCATACATACTTGTCTTATGGCCGCCAGTTGGTTTGTCTTAGCTGTAAGTTCAAACCAATTGATTGCCATAAGCAAGTTAGACAGCATAACTGTCCTATTATATAAACTGTATGTTTAATGTAATTGTATATATACATAACATGTTTCATTTATATATACTTGTCTTATGGCTGTCGGTTGGTTTGTCTTAGCCGTAAGTTCAAACCAATTGATTGTCATAAGAAAGTTAGACAGCATATCTGGTCTAATCATTATTTTACGTATTTAGTATGTTTATTTATTTCTTTTTACAGATGTAACACATTCTTCATACATCTGAAAAGAATTAAACTATTTACACCAACTGAGGTTTCCGTTGTTACGTACCAACCCCAATGGTTACATGTGTACTTTTATTCTGACACAGTGTGTATTTAACTGATTAAACCATGATGTTTCACGTGACATACTGGCGAGTAGACGCGTTTTCCGCGCTCTCGGATATTCGATTTAAATATTGCATTTTGAGCATAAATGTTTCGTTTCTGTGAAATAATATTGTTGGAAATGTGAATTGGACTATATATTAGAAGTAATATGAGAAAGAGACACCAAACTAAACGCAAAAAGGGAAGCAGTAGTGGGGAGGAAGATCATCACAGTGGTAAACAAATAAAACAGGGAGGCCCGTCAGAGGTGCAAGTAAGTGACATTCTAAACCAGACGAACTCTGTTTTGTATGAAGAAGATTCATCCGTGTTTGAAACAACAATGCAGAGCTCAGAGTCAAGTGCGGCTTCTTATGCTGACATTTTGAAACATCTAAATAGAATTGAAGGGAAGATAACCGAAATGAGTGATAAATTGAAGATTTTAGAAAGCCTGGAGAAAAAAATGAATACATTTGACAATGACCTAAAGATGCTGTGGGCGAATGTGGAGAAAGATAAGAAATATAATTCAGATAAGATTAATGTTGTTCACGAGAGATTAGATAATGTAGAATTTTGTGGAACTGATCATTTTGAAAAGATACGTCTGCTTGAACAGGACAATCAGAAATTGAAAGATAATTTAACCTATCTCCAGTCTCAATCTATGAGGAATAACCTAATATTCGATAATATTGCAGAAGATCAGAATGAAAGACCAGACTGCACAGAAGGGAAAATCAGACTATTTCTGATTGAAAAGTTACAAATGGCCAAAGATCTAGTTGATAACATGCAGGTTCGATACCCGGTTGCGGCGACATTCTTTCGGGCGATGTTTTCCATTGCCTCTCACCTCTAATCTATGTGAGAAAGTAGTCAGTGGCTTCGAAAGAATGTTGTGTAAGTACTGGTGTAGGAAAGCCAGGAAAACATGGGTAGGTGCACTGACCGCCGTGATATGACCAAAGCTGTTGAAAGCGGCGTTAAACTCCAAACAAGATGATAACATGCAGCTAGAACGAGTACATCGAATGGGAGCTCCGAATTCTCGGTATACAAGAAACGTTGTGTGTAAATTCACTTATTTCAAGGAGCGGGAAGAAGTGAGGAAACGGAGCTACCACCCTAAGGGTACTCAGTTGTACATACAGGAGCAATTCCCAAGTGAAATAGTAGAAAAGAGGAAGCGTTTAATGGGGAAATTACGCGAGGCTAAAAAAGAGGGTAAGAAGGCTTGGTTGTCGTACGACACTCTTTACATAGATGGGCGACCAGTGAAAGACTAGGGGGTACAGGAGGATGTGAACAGATCTGTTGTTCAAGTTTTAGTTTGGAACTGTAACGGTTTAACAGAAGATAAATTACAAAACGATGACTTTAAATCGATTTTCAAAGACAGAGATGTAGTAATAATGTTAGAATCATGGACGGATAATAGTTCAGATATAGACATAGAGGGCTACCTTGCTCACAATTATTATAGAAAATATAGACACAAACGAGCCAAAAGAAACAGTGGCGGAATAGTTATATATGTTAAAAACACAATTGAAAAAGGAGTATCTATTGTTAAAAATCACCATGATACAATTATCTGGTTGAAATTTGAAAGTACTTATTTCCAATCCAAAAGCGATGTTTATCTCTGTGCTGTATATTTGTGGCCCGAAGAATCGCCTATGCAACACATTTTGAATGTAAATTTATTCGAGCTTCTTCAGCAGGATGTTTTTAATTATGACCAAATAGGGTCTGTAATGCTTGTCGGCGATTTCAATGCCCGAATTGGCCAAAGAGATGATTTTATCAATCTTGATTTTTTAGACTGTTGTGATTATAGCATTGATGAAGCCTCGAAAAGGGCCTCCTTAGATTGTACATGTAATGTGAGAGGTAAAACACTTTTGGATTTGTGTAAGTCAACATCGCTCAGTGTAGCTAACGGTAGACTCGGGGCCGACAAATATACAGGCTCGTTTACATATTTCTCTAAGCAATCAAGTAGTACAATTGATTACCTTCTATTAAAAAAGCGTGATTTTAATAGTATCCATGAGTTCATTATAGGCGAGTTCACAATGTTCAGTGATCACGCACCGATATCATTCACTCTCAACTGTCAAAACATGCCACATAACAAAACAACCCCAGTCAATTCAGTTAAATATTATAAATGGAATCCTCAGAAAAAAGAATCTTTCAGGCGTAGTATTATTTCAGAGTTGAGCAATTTAAACCACATAGTATATGATAGCGACCATGATGATGTAAATAGTGTAGGAAAAATGATAACTGATTTTTCAGAATGTATACAAAACGTTGCACAACCCCTTTTCCAGCGCACTTACCATACCAGTACTAAACAAACCAAGCATAAACAATGGTTTGAGTGAGTGCATTGAGGCTCGACGAAATTACCAGAATGCTTTGAATTTATTTAACAATAATAAATCAACGGTGAGTAGGGTATTATTGTGCAGCTGTAGATTAGAATATAAGAAAGTAATTCGTTTGAAAAAAGGGAAATTTAAAATTAACCAATCGAAAGAGTTCGAAAACTTGCGTAAAAAACAACCAAACGATTTCTGGAAGTTCTTTAAAAGTAAATCAAAATCTGTAGTTACCGAAATACCTATGGATGAGTTTAAAAAACATTTTTCTGAGTTATTTGATTCTATCAAAAAGGTGCACATACATGAAGTAGAACATTTTGCTGAAAACCACGTTTTTGAAGCAAGCGAAAATACATTTCAAGAACTCAATAAAACAATTACGAGTGTCGTTAAGTGGAGTCGGCTATAAAGCGTTTAAATAAAAACAAGGCTCTTAGCCCAAGCGATAATTTGATGAATGAATATTTGATAGAGTCAATGGATATTATTTCAGGACATTTGACTGATATGTTCAACATTATATTTAATAGGGGTTACTTTCCAGAATCATGGTCTAAGGGTTATATTATCCCGATACATAAAAAGGGAGACAAAGCAGATGCAAACAATTACCGAGGGATAACTCTTATGAGTAATTTGGGTAAATTATTTACTAACGTTCTAAACGCGAGAGTTGATTCATGGTTCGAAGAAAGCAACTTTTTATCAGACTCGCAGTTCGGATTTCGAAAAAATTGTAGCACCAATGACGCAATATTTTTATTATCCAATCTTGTAGAACATATACTTAATAAAAAATTACGATTACCTTGCGCCTTTATAGATCTAAAAAAGGCGTTCGATTCAGTAAATAGAAATGCCTTGTGGTATAAGTTATTTAATATGGGGATGGATGGAAAGATTCTCAGAATCTTCAGGTCTATGTATGCCTCAGTAAAATCCTGCGTGAAACTAAGCAATTCATTTTCAGACTTTTTCGATATTTCGATTGGACTCATCCAAGGCCAAACGAGCTCTCCTGCACTTTTTGCTCTCTTCCTAGAGGACCTCGAACTTTTTTTACAAGATTCCGATAAATGCGGTTTAACATTAAATGAAATTTGTTTGATTATAATAATGTTTGCAGATGATATGGTAATTATTGGTAACTCTCAAGAAGATCTACAACATAGGTTAAATCTGTTATATGAATATTGTAAAAAATGGGGACTCGAGGTAAACATTGACAAGACTAAAATCATGGTTTTTAGAAAAAGGGGTAAAATACTACCAAATGAAAAATGGTTCTATAACAACAATGAAGTTGAAATAGTCGATAACTTTAACTATTTAGGAGTGGTGTTTAATTATACAGGTACTTTTGCATTAAATAATCAGTATATGGTAGGTAAATCACTTAAAGCTATGCATGTTTTAGTAAGCAATATATTTAAACACAATGTTAATCCAAAAGTCTCGCTGCAACTTTTTGACGCATTTGTAAGTCCAATTTTGAATTATGGGAGTCAAACATGGGGATTCACCAAGTCCAAAGAGTTAGAACGAATCCATTTGAAATTTTGCAAAACAATATTAGGAGTTAAACAATCAACTTGTAATGCAGCTGTATATGGGGAGTTGGGTCGTTACCCAGTATTTATAAATAGGCACATAATGATAATCAAATATTGGATAAAACTTCTACAAACAAAAAATATCTTATTAAAAACAATGTATGATGTAATGTTAAAAGATCTTATCTTAAGGTAAGATAAACTGGTTATCAAAGGTTAAACAGTTGCTTCAACAAAACGGATTTTTATATATATGGGAAAATCCTAACGTAGTTAATCACAAGCATTTTGTTCACATATTTAAACAAAGATTGTTTGACGAATTTTCACAAACATGGACGTCTAATTTGGCATCTAATAGTATTTTTATCTTGTTTATACATTCATATAAAATCAGAATTCAGAATAGAAAACTATTTGAAAACAGTAACGTTTAGGAAATACAGAAATTATTTTACAAAATTACGCACCTCTTCTCATAATTTACGCATAGAAACCGGTAGACACGGGCGAGTAAGAATTCCGAGAAATGAGAGAGTGTGTATTCACTGTAATTTACAAACTATCGACGACGAATACCACTTTATTATCGAATGCCTTTGTCACCAGAATCTTCGAGAAATATACATTAAACGTTACTATTACGTCAAGCCAAGCATGCAAAAGTTTATACATCTAATGCAAATTGAAAATCCAGCCACATTATTAAAGCTATGTAAATTCATAAAATATGCTTTTGAAGAAAGAAATAGTCACATTCCTCCGTGAGGTTTTACACGATAACATAAACAGGAAAATATTTTCACTAAATCAATTCTTTTCCATATTTTCTCGATTAACATTCTATAAAATCCTATTGTAGTAAATATGTCACGATATGAAATTTAAGTTGAATTTGTATTTGTATTTGTATAAGAAATTGAATTTGTATTTGTATTTGTAACAATGATGTACTTATTTTGTACAAGTTGAAAATAAAGTATCTATCTATCTATCATGATGACAATTCGGTACACGTCTCTCTAGCTATTGATATTTAACATTGTGTTCCATTGTCTGTTTACTATTATGATGTCACCTGATAATTGCAATGTATATGTCACATTGTTTAGCCTATAAACCTGTAAACCTGTACTTTGGAATATTTATACAATGAGATGACTAGCGTGAATTAGCAATCAATGCTGAAAGTGTAGCCCAATTGAGTTGGAAATTGAGCATCATCATATATGCCTATATTTGTATCAATTAAACAGTTTGGCAAATAGGGAAATTGTTTATTAATTATAAGCAATTTTCTCTTTGCTTTTGCTCAAAATGTTTTCAAAACAGTTTAACTTTTCTAGGAAGAAAACCCTCAATATGAAGGAACTACATTGAACAGGCCTGTTCAATATCAGACATCATTGAAAACAACTACCAAACTAATGGATACTTGGTAGCATACTCTCCATAGAGTTGCAAACATGGGGAATTGAGGAACTTCTGTTTGATCGGTTTCTAAAATAGGTATGATGCCTGGGGCATAAACACTCACAGGGAATGTTCATCCATTAGCAAAGGTAAATTAAAGATGGCCAAGTTTGACCCTAAAACTGCATAAATACCTTCCACATGCAGCTCCTTGAGAGTCAACAAGATTTTTCATCAATGTTGCATAGTGACTTAATTCTTGATAGGTTTTGTTTATGGTTTTACACCAATTTCAACATTATTTCAGTTATATCATGGTGACAGTTCACTTATTCATGCTGGGTAAACAATCTAGGTTTTGAAATGTGAATTGTCCAAGGGCATCCAATCAAGCCAGCCGTGACGCAGTTTGAAATCCCCGACAATAACCACTCGGCCACGACGGATTCCTGTTTCGAAGGTGACATAACCTATTTTATACACAGCCCTGATGTCATCAAGACAAATATTCTGACACAGGGTATCAACAAGCTTAATTCGAAAATGTGGTGATGAACTGTGATAACCCAACAAAATTAGATTACAAATAACCAAGACAAACATTTTAAATAAGATTAATCGTCATGGCCCACTTTAGAACGTAACTTAAATATCACAAAAACAAACATTCTTTGATTATGTATTGGCATTATGTTTACCAATTTCTGTTCAGATGGTAGTTGCGATAATTCCATGGATTTGTTGAAGAGGTCTGCTTATGTTTTTTTGATATATATTTTGACAATATCGCCAGTAGCCAGCTTAGAGTCTTAATCCATACTTAATAAAATGTTATTTATGTCATCATGGTTTCCCTTGAAATACGATAGCTTCTGATTGTTTTAGTCTTCTTTTCACTAGCAAAACAGAAGTTGAATTCAAGTACCTCATGATCAATGTTCCCTAATAGCTTGCAATGTGTTAACTCTCCTAACACACATTCCTCGTTTGTGAGGATTAGGTCTAATAAACTTGGGTTGTCATTGCCCATTTATCTTGTGGGTAAATAGTTATGGTTTCTTTAGTAGATACAAGAAGTTCGGTTATTTCAGTGAGATGGCTGGAGACACCCGAAGCACATACATGTAATCATGCTCAGTATTGGCGGAAGGTTCCGATTTCTCTCAAATATGTTGGTTTTTTTACAACATAATGTAAGTTATATTTATGCAGGCACTCAAACGCATAGGAATTTATAATTCATTCAGGGAAGTAAAGCGACATCGACTTTCTTCTATGCAAGGTTTTACGTCATATGCAATCACAACAACATTAATGTGTAAAGTGCGCAGGTTAAGGTTACTTTCGCGCATTTTCTATTTCCTGATTTGAATATTTTTATGCTTAATTCAAACAAATTCAATATACATTTTTATAAATTAAAAACAGTTTCTTTTTGGCCTGGGGCTTTAGCCACTGGTCATAGAAGTAATACCATTTTGTTCAGCCTGCCAATTGCTGTTAACACCGAACAACGCATTTTAGGGTGAGACTGCGCGAGAAAAATAGTTCGTCATGGATTCAACAAAACTGCATTTAAAAGGTTAAGATCTCTCCAAAAAATATCGCTATAATGTTGTTGGAACATCAATGCAAAATGTCGTGATTTATCCATTATAAGTTTAACAAATGCTTTAGAAATGAATGCGCCGAGAGGTCAAATATGGAAGATTATTAACATTATTAACATTCGCGTAGTGAAACGGAAAAGACAAATACAGTGGCGGATTAACCGGTGGCCTGTAGGGCCCGTGCGACGCAAAAATTAATGGTAAACAAAGAAGTCGCGCGTCAAATGCAGTGGAGGATTTAGCGGGGGTACATAGGGCCCGTGTCAGACCCCCTCCCCCTCCCCCGACACTCAGACCCGGCCGTGAATCATACATATCGGGCGAGCGCCGGGGCATTTTCGGCGCTCAGAGCCCGACCGGAAATCTGGCAGACATTGACCGGGGACAGGCCGACGTCTAGCCGACCATCCACTGTGTCTCGCAGGTTATAAAAGCCGGCCCATCGTATCATTCATCAGCTTATCCAGTCGCGCTCTTCACAGAAGGTAGCAATTTAACACGCAGTTTATCACAAAGTTTCAGACTAAACAAAAATAGGTCACTAGGTCAAATGAAGGAAAATCTTGATTACACACTGTATATTGCATTTTGAATCTTTGCTATAATAATTGTCTTGATGAGTTTTTGCATTTTACAAACACTTTCTTACAGTCTAGTACATGGTTTAGAGAATTATTTCTACTTGATGGAATGTGATTTTGACATATTTCTCAATATAATAAGGCAGAAACTTCAAAATATTCTGCCTAAACCTGCTTTCAAATTTTCGTTTGATTCTCGTGTCTTAAATGTGTATACTTGTGAGCTCTTGCACTCAGGTGAGCGATATAGTGCCAACAAGGTCCTCCTGTCCACCATTCTACTGATGCTGTATGTGTGTAAATGAAATAAAATGAACAGAAAAAACCTTCACATATCCATGTATTTATTTTATGTTTTTTGTGTGAAAAAACTTTGATTATATATACCCACGGCAAACAAGAAACAGGGATCAACCGTGGCATTCGTTACTCCTAGGGTAACTAGTAATCCTTTGATGATGCATGCATTCATCATCAAAGAATTCCGAATGACAGAAAGACATTATGTGCAGATATTATTTACATTATTTACAATTATTTACAGTTCCCCACTTCTGACATGATTGTTAAAATCGTTATTTATAAAGGATATACTTCGATCTAAAACAACGTGTGCTTGGGGTATATTTGCATACCGATGGAGAGCAATGTTAGATATTTATCTCTATGAATTATTATAACTGACCAACGACCCTTACATTTACCATGCAAAATTAACAATAATTAAAAAGGTAGATAAAAATACCTAAGAAATGAAATAGCGTAATTATTATTATTACTTTTGTTTCTTATTGGATGTGACTTAAAATAGATGACAGATAGGTGGCGCAAAAACCACCACAGTATTTAATCTACAATGGTAGACGGATGTTTGGAAACGTTCAAGATGACCGCTACACATATTCGTGCATTGGTATGGTGTAGGTAGGCGACGGTTTAGGAAACAATTTGCGTACAAGTTTGGAATTTTACTACAGTCCGGCCATACTACACCATAACAACGCACGAAAATGTGAAATGTTCATTTTGAGCATTGCCAATCCTCCGTCTACATTTGTAGATTGAATACAGTGGTAATGGCTAGCTAAAACAAATAGATCAATCTCACCTTTAAACTATATAACTGCTTATTCTCAATTTCATTGTTTACAAAGGCTGCTAGAACAGCTCTTAAAATAATCATTCACTACACGTTTTTACATTAACCCATATGTTTGTGTTAATATGTTTATATGTTTATTTATTTCAAGATAACATTTGTAACCGTACAACACATTCAACACAATTGAAAGGATGTTTTTTGTTTATTTTCGGTATTAATCGAAACATAAGTTAGGTGTTTCCCCTTTTAATGATGCACACATGCTCGCATGAGTTTTCATTGTAAGTAGATGCATGAATACCCCCAACTCGCTAGACGCTGATTAATTGTTGCTATAAGCATATTGATAGGTTAAGGCAATACAATATTTAGACGTGTATTACTTGTTAAACATGGGCCATGTCACATGTACCTTCTGAGGTTATGAACTCATCGGAAGTTACGATTGATTAGCATTCTTGTATTATCGGTTTTTGCATGTGCCTGGCCGTTTATGAAAGGTTTCCAAGATAAGCTGTATTCTAGATGATAAACAATGCACATTCTGGTCATGCCTGTACTGGCCTTCGCTGCTCTATAACAACCGCACAAAAAGAGTCGTTTCGTGTAAGATGTTTCCATCGTCATATTTACAGTTATTATTTTCGAATAGCGGAACATAATACTCTGTATTATTTACTCGAGCCAATACACATGGCCCTATGGAACGCCAAATCTACATAAACTCAAATATTTGAAGAGCTCTTCAAATATTTGAAGAGCTCTCCAATTGAATTAATGATATCATTAATTCAATTGAAGAGCTCTTCAATTGAATTGGAGAGCTCTCTAATTCAATTGAAGATATCTCCAAATCAACTTAATTGAAGATATCTCTAAATCAATTAGAGATATCTTCAAATCAATTGGAGGGCTCTGCAATTCAATTGGAGATATCTCCAAATCAATTATGGATATGTTTAATTTGGAAGAATTGGAGATATCTCCAATTCATTTGTTGCTCTCTCTAATTGAATTAAAGATATCTCCAATTCATTTGGAGAGCTCTCTAATTCAATTAGTGAGAGCAACAAATGCATTGTTGATTTGGAGATATCTTCAATTGAATTAAAGAGGTCTGCAAATCAATTAGAGAGCTCTCCAATTGAATTGATGATATCAGTAATTCAATTGGAGAGCTCTCTAATTATTTGAAGAGCTCTCTAAATATTTGAAGAGGGAACGCAAATCTACATAAACTCAAATATTTGAAGAGTTCTCCAATTGAATTGATGATATCATTAATTCAATTGAAGAGCTCTTTAATTGAATTGGAGAGCTCTCTAATTCAATTGAAGATATCTCCAAATCAACTTAATTGAAGATATCTCCAAATCAATTAGAGATATCTTCAAATCAATTGGAGAGCTCTGCAATTCAATTGGAGATATCTCCAAATCAATTATGGATATGTTTTATTTGGAAGAATTGGAGATATCTCCAATTCATTTGTTGCTCTCTCTAATTGAATTAAAGATATCTACAATTCATTTGGAGAGCTCTCTAATTCAATTAGTGAGAGCAACAAATGAATTGTTGATTTGGAGATATCTTCAATTGAATTAGAGAGGTCTGCAAATCAATTAGAGAGCTCTCCAATTGAATTGATGATATCAGTAATTCAATTGGAGAGCTCTCTAATTATTTGAAGAGCTCTCTAAATATTTGAAGAGCTCTTCAAATATTTGAGTTTATGTAGATTCGGCGTTCCATATGGCCCTGGAGTTTAAAAAAATAAATACCAAATCAAAATCAAACGAAAGCAAGTTTCTTGTAAACTCATATACATTTCGGTGTTTCTTAGCTGTTGTAATAATTTCTCAAAATGTGTAAATAAATTTCCCAATCATAGAATTTCTTTATTCTTTGTATTTTATTAGTACATACAATAACTGTTTGAAATCAGGAAAAAACTTATGTTTGTAATCGATCTAAAAAAAATATTGGCCTGTCAATGACATGACCAATTTCATCAAATGCACAAATATAGGCATTTTGGCCGAAAATACGGTGTTCCGTTAGGGCCATCGTTGTTTCTCAGTTTCGACCTAGGGTCGACAGTACGATAATACTATCGACCTCGGGTCGACAGTACGATAACGCGATGCGAAACTGCGAGACCACGATACGAGGTCGCGATCTTAATATCGTACTTTCGCATCGCACTTTCGTACTATCGCATTGCGTTATCGTACTGTCGACCCCAGGACGATAGTACGATAAAGCGATGCGATAGTACGATAACGCGATGCGATAGTACGATAAAGCGATGCGATAGTACGAAAACGCGATGCGATAGTACGAAAACGCGATGCGATAGTACGATAACGCGATGCGATAGTGCGAAAAGTGCGAGGTCTGCTTATGTTTTTTTGATATATATTTTGACAATATCGCCAGTAGCCAGCTTAGAGTCTTAATCCATACTTAATAAAATGTTATTTATGTCATCATGGTTTCCCTTGAAATACGATAGCTTCTGATTGTTTTAGTCTTCTTTTCACTAGCAAAACAGAAGTTGAATTCAAGTACCTCATGATCAATGTTCCCTAATAGCTTGCAATGTGTTAACTCTCCTAACACACATTCCTCGTTTGTGAGGATTAGGTCTAATAAACTTGGGTTGTCATTGCCCATTTATCTTGTGGGTAAATAGTTATGGTTTCTTTAGTAGATACAAGAAGTTCGGTTATTTCAGTGAGATGGCTGGAGACACCCGAAGCACATACATGTAATCATGCTCAGTATTGGCGGAAGGTTCCGATTTCTCTCAAATATGTTGGTTTTTTTACAACATAATGTAAGTTATATTTATGCAGGCACTCAAACGCATAGGAATTTATAATTCATTCAGGGAAGTAAAGCGACATCGACTTTCTTCTATGCAAGGTTTTACGTCATATGCAATCACAACAACATTAATGTGTAAAGTGCGCAGGTTAAGGTTACTTTCGCGCATTTTCTATTTCCTGATTTGAATATTTTTATGCTTAATTCTAACAAATTCAATATACATTTTTATAAATTAAAAACAGTTTCTTTTTGGCCTGGGGCTTTAGCCACTGGTCATAGAAGTAATACCATTTTGTTCAGCCTGCCAATTGCTGTTAACACCGAACAACGCATTTTAGGGTGAGACTGCGCGAGAAAAATAGTTCGTCATGGATTCAACAAAACTGCATTTAAAAGGTTAAGATCTCTCCAAAAAATATCACTATAATGTTGTTGGAACATCAATGCAAAATGTCGTGATTTATCCATTATAAGTTTAACAAATGCTTTAGAAATGAATGCGCCGAGAGGTCAAATACGGAAGATTATTAACATTATTAACATTCGCGTAGTGAAACGGAAAAGACAAATACAGTGGCGGATTAACCGGTGGCCTGAAGGGCCCGTGCGACGCAAAAATTAATGGTAAACAAAGAAGTCGCGCGTCAAATGCAGTGGAGGATTTAGCGGGGGTACATAGGGCCCGTGTCAGACCCCCTCCCCCTCCCCCGACACTCAGACCCGGCCGTGAATCATACATATCGGGCGAGCGCCGGGGCATTTTCGGCGCTCAGAGCCCGACCGGAAATCTGGCAGACATTGACCGGGGACAGGCCGACGTCTAGCCGACCATCCACTGTGTCTCGCAGGTTATAAAAGCCGGCCCATCGTATCATTCATCAGCTTATCCAGTCGCGCTCTTCACAGAAGGTAGCAATTTAACACGCAGTTTATCACAAAGTTTCAGACTAAACAAAAATAGGTCACTAGGTCAAATGAAGGAAAATCTTGATTACACACTGTATATTGCATTTTGAATCTTTGCTATAATAATTGTCTTGATGAGTTTTTGCATTTTACAAACACTTTCTTACAGTCTAGTACATGGTTTAGAGAATTATTTCTACTTGATGGAATGTGATTTTGACATATTTCTCAATATAATAAGGCAGAAACTTCAAAATATTCTGCCTAAACCTGCTTTCAAATTTTCGTTTGATTCTCGTGTCTTAAATGTGTATACTTGTGAGCTCTTGCACTCAGGTGAGCGATATAGTGCCAACAAGGTCCTCCTGTCCACCATTCTACTGATGCTGTATGTGTGTAAATGAAATAAAATGAACAGAAAAAACCTTCACATATCCATGTATTTATTTTATGTTTTTTTTGTGAAAAAACTTTGATTATATATACCCACGGCAAACAAGAAACAGGGATCAACCTTGTCATTCGTTACTCCTAGGGTAACTAGTAATCCTTTGATGATTCATGCATTCATCATCAAAGAATTCCGAATGACAGAAAGATATTATGTGCAGATATTACTCCTAGGGTAACTAGTAATCCTTTGATGATTCATGCATTCATCATCAAAGAATTCCGAATGACAGAAAGACATTATGTGCAGATATTATTTACATTATTTACAATTATTTACAGTTCCCCACTTCTGACATGATAGTTAAAATCGTTATTTATACAGCATATACTTCGATCTAAAACAACGTGTGCTTGGGGTATATTTGCATACCGATGGAGAGCAATGTTAGATATTTATCTCTATGAATTATTATAACTGACCAACGACCCTTACATTTACCATGCAAAATTAACAATAATTAAAAAGGTAGATACCTAAGAAATGAAATAGCGTAATTATTATTATTACTTTTGTTTCTTATTGGATGTGGCTTAAAATAGATGACAGATAGGTGGCGCAATAAACACCACAGTATTTAATCTACAACGGTAGACGGATGTTTGGAAACGTTCAAGATGACCGCTACAAATATTCGTGCATTGGTATGGTGTTGGTAGGCGACGGTTTAGGAAACAATTTGCGTACAAGTTTGGAATTTTACTACAGTCCGGCCAACTACACCATAACAACGCAGGAAAATGTGAAATGTTCATTTTGAGCATTGCCAATCCTCCGTCTACATGTGTAGATTGAATACAGTGGTAATGGCTAGCTAAAACAAATAGATCAATCTCACCTTAAAACTATATAACTGCTTATTCTCAATTTCATTGTTTACAAAGGCTGCTAGAACAGCTCTTAAAATAATCACTCACTACACGTTTTTACATTAACCCATATGTTTGTGTTAATATGTTTATATGTTTATTTATTTCAAGATAACATTTGTAACCGTACAACACATTCAACACAATTGAAAGGATGTTTTTTGTTTATTTTCGGTATTAATCGAAACATAAGTTAGGTGTTTCCCCTTTTAATGATGCACACATGCTCGCATGAGTTTTCATTGTAAGTAGATGCATGAATACACCCAACTCTATGGAACGCCGAATCTACATAAACTCAAATATTTGAAGAGCTCTTCAAATATTTAGAGAGCTCTTCAAATAATTAGAGAGCCCTCCAATTGAATTAATGATATCATCAATTCAATTGGAGAGCTCTCTAATTGATTTGCAGACCTCTCTAATTCAATTGAAGATATCTCCAAATCAACAATTCATTTGTTGCTCTCACTAATTGAATTAGAGAGCTCTCCAAATCAATTGGAGATATATTTAATTCAATTAGAGAGAGCAACAAATGAATTGGAGATATCTCCAATTCTTCCAAATTAAACATATCCATAATTGATTTGGAGATATCTCCAATTCTTCCAAATTAAACATATCCATAATTGATTTGGAGATATCTCCAATTGAATTGCAGAGCTCTCCAATTGATTTGAAGATATCTCTAATTGATTTGGAGATATCTTCAATTGAATTAGAGAGCTCTCCAATTCAATTGAAGAGCTCTTCAATTGAATTAATGATATCATCAATTCAATTGGAGGGCTCTCTAAATATTTGAAGAGCTCTTCAAATATTTGAGTTTATATAGATTTGCGTTCCCTCTTCAAATATTTAGAGAGCTCTTCAAATAATTAGAGAGCTCTCCAATTGAATTACTGATATCATCAATTCAATTGGAGAGCTCTCTAATTGATTTGCAGACCTCTCTAATTCAATTGAAGATATCTCCAAATCAACAATTCATTTGTTGCTCTCACTAATTGAATTAGAGAGCTCTTCAAATCAATTGGATATATCTTTAATTCAATTAGAGAGAGCAACAAATGAATTGGAGATATCTCCAAATTCTTCCAATTTAAACATATCCATAATTGATTTGGAGATATCTCCAATTGAATTGCAGAGCTCTCCAATTGATTTGAAGATATCTCTAATTGATTTGGAGATATCTTCAATTAAGTTGATTTAGAGATATCTTCGATTGAATTAGAGAGCTCTCCAATTCAATTGAAGAGCTCTTCAATTGAATTAATGATATCATCAATTCAATTGGAGAGCTCTCTAAATATTTGAAGAGCTCTTCAAATATTTGAGTTTATGTAGATTTGGCGTTCCATACAACTCTAAATCAACTTAGAGAGGTCTGCAAATCAATTAGAGAGCTCTCCAATTGAATTGATGATATCAGTAATTCAATTGGAGAGCTCTCTAATTATTTGAAGAGCTCTCTAAATATTTGAAGAGGGAACGCAAATCTACATAAACTCAAATATTTGAAGAGCTCTTCAAATATTTAGAGAGCTCTCCAATTGAATTGATGATATCATTAATTCAATTGAAGAGCAGCTCTTCAATTTATTTGGAGAGCTCTCTAATTCAATTGAAGATATCTCCAAATCAACTTAATTGAAGATATCTCCAAATCAATTAGAGATATCTTCAAATCAATTGGAGAGCTCTGCAATTCAATTGGAGATATCTCCAAATCAATTATGGATATGTTTAATTTGGAAGAATTGGAGGTATCTCCAATTCATTTGTTGCTCTCTCTAATTGAATTAAAGATATCTACAATTCATTTGGAGAGCTCTCTAATTCAATTAGTGAGAGCAACAAATGAATTGTTGATTTGGAGATATCTTCAATTGAATTAGAGAGGTCTGCAAATCAATTAGAGAGCTCTCCAATTGAATTGATGATATCAGTAATTCAATTGGAGAGCTCTCTAATTATTTGAAGAGCTCTCTAAATATTTGAAGAGGGAACGCAAATCTACATAAACTCAAATATTTGAAGAGCTCTTCAAATATTTAGAGAGCCCTCCAATTGAATTGATGATATCATTAATTCAATTGAAGAGCTCTTCAATTGAATTGGAGAGCTCTCTAATTCAATTGAAGATATCTCCAAATCAACTTAATTGAAGATATCTCCAAATCAATTAGAGATATCTTCAAATCAATTGGAGAGCTCTGCAATTCAATTGGAGATATCTCCAAATCAATTATGGATATGTTTAATTTGGAAGAATTGGAGATATCTCCAATTCATTTGTTGCTCTCTCTAATTGAATTAAAGATATCTCCAATTTATTTGGAGAGCTCTCTAATTCAATTAGTGAGAGCAACAAATGAATTGTTGATTTGGAGATATCTTCAATTGAATTAGAGAGGTCTGCAAATCAATTAGAGAGCTCTCCAATTGAATTGATGATATCATTAATTCAATTGGAGAGCTCTCTAATTATTTGAAGAGCTCTCTAAATATTTGAAGAGCTCTTCAAATATTTGAGTTTATGTAGATTCGGCGTTCCATACAAC
>JASEVX010000490.1:0-105120 GCA_031761405.1 Serripes groenlandicus | reverse complement strand
CATATATGTTTGAGTATACACTTAACATTACTCATATATTCTCAGTATAAACTCAACATAGCTCATACATTTTGATTATACACTCAACTTTACTCATATCTTGTTAGCATGACTGATATATTTTGAGTATATACTCAACTTCACTAACATATTTTGAGTATACACTCAACTACAATAACAGATTGTCAGTATACACTCAACATGACGCATATATTGTGAGTATATACTCAACTTCACTAAATATTTTGAGTATACACTCAACTACAATACCAGATGTTGAGTACATTGTATATACTCAACTACAATAACAGATTTTGAGTATACACTCAACTACAATACCAGGTGTTGAGTAATTGTATACACTCAACTACAATAACAGATTTTGAGGTATACACTCAACTACAATAACAGATTTTGAGTATACACTCAACTACAATACCAGGTGTTGAGTACATTGTATACACTCAACTACAATAACAGATTTTGAGTATACACTCAACTACAATAACAGATTTTGAGTACATTGTATATACTCAATCTCACTCACATGTTTTGAGTATACACTCAACATGACCGCATCTATTTTGAGAATACACTCAACATCGCACATACCCAATCGTGTCAACTTATCCGAAGAATACTTTCAAGGAAATGATTGTTTATAAAACAATATTAAACAAACATGTTTTAACATTTCAATTAAAATCAACACTTTCGTAAATTGTGTTGATTATTTGTTCCAGAAACCATTGATATAATAATTATATAAACGTGTTCAAAGTGTCGTCCACAAGTTTGTATAATGGCTAAATTCAACACCCATCTCTTCCAGAAACCACTGCTATATGTGTTCAAAGTGTCCTCCACTTTTATGTTTAATGGCCAAATTCAACACCAATCCTTGATATATGCGTTCAAATTGTCTACACATATTTGTATAATGGCTAGCATCTACAAAAACATCATCGTGACAATGAACTTTGTTGCACTTAATTTCCGAATTCAATATCGTGCATATATGGTTATCTAACATTAAAATTACGGAACATTTAGAATACGTTTCAGAGCTCAAATCATTTGACCTCAGACCTTCCGACACAAACCTTTGAAACTTCCTTTCGAAAGCATAACAGAATGAAGTACCGTAGTCTCCCGACACGACGTCGAAAAGGACACAAACATTTCCTGGACTTATCGTCGTTTTCGTATAATTGGATTTATATTAAGAATTAATATATTTTCTGTTGAATTCGTTATTCATTTAATTTATGTGAATGGTTAATAGCTTTTTCAAGCATACAAACATTTCTGCAGCAGTCGAATTTGATAACTTCTGGGAAAAAAGAGTAAAAAATCTCTGTAAACAAATTTATTTGTACTAAATCAAGTTGAAAACATATTGTCAAACGGAATAAATTCCTCGTTTTGAGCACTTTCTTCTTTTGTCTCATTGATTGCAATAGTCGTCCGCTGCAGATGCGGTCAGAAAGCGTCTATATCGAGGGCTTGGCGTGAAACGGTTGTAATTAAAATTGGTATTTTTTTTAACCAAGGTTAATCACCTCGCCATAAAGTCTTTATAAGCGTTGAGTAATTTTTCTGAGCAATGGCATCTAAATTTGCATTGTTTACAAAGAGGTTCAAAAATTGCCCCTAAACCAGGGTTTTCAAAATAGGTTTTTAGTTACAACAGTTTCACGCCAAGCCCTCGATATGTGGGAAAGGATTAAAAAGGACAGAAATAAATCATATCACAATTTTAAGCAGAACAGAAGCACGTATGGTTGCTCGAATGAGCATCCCAGAACTCCTTTATACAGTTTTCTAAATACAAATCGGTCACAGGACCTTCTCTCTTGCAACAAAATCTATTTTCGCTCAATGCATCTTTACCCTGTCCCACATACAGTCGATTTCTGAAGCCTCTGCAGCAGATAATATTTGAAAACATTGTGGCTAAATGAAAAATTGTTATTATGAGCAAAATCTCATTTTCTCTAAATGTTTTTCAACTTTATTCAATAATTATTTCTTCTTCATTTATGAGAGCTTCCATATTTTTGAAATAAATGTTTACAAAGTCGTCTACTGCTGATTTGCTGTATATGGGAAAGGGCTAAATAGTTTAAGTAAAGGATAATTGAACAATAAAAGCACACTCAATTTACGAAACTAGGTATCGTCTTAAGTAAATCATGATAGATATATTTAATAATATAACTAAACATTACATTTTCTTTACCTACCTGAATAGGCATTATTGATTTTAATTGAATAACAGATTATATAAGGAGTAATAAATCCGCAAATATGAATAATTTAAATGGGGTGTCATTATATTACTTTAAACTCGTCCAAAGATCATTTATCCATTACCTCAAAACATCGTCTTTTGAAGCGACTGTAGCAATGGCGAAATGACTCATACTGAACGATAGCTTCTCTCTGTGTAATTAAAACTGTTTTTAATTACACTCCTGATTATCATTTCATTTCCTTCTTTTTAGATGCATTCAATATTGAAAAGATATCAGGTAGCGGATTCAATAGAATAATAAAGCTAGTGCATGCGCTGAAGTTAAGCTATGGCCTTTTGTTTCCAATTTGCTAACGACACTTTGTGATTTACAATTTAACAAGAATCTTCATAAAAGTTATCTATAGTCTTATACAGTCTAGATAAGTATAATACGACGGAATAAACATTAACATATCTTTAGGAAAATTCAACATTGGTCGACTGTGTATTTCCTTAGTAGCCAGTGAAGTCTAAGATCGATCCTGCATACGTGTAGCCTAAGCATGATATATTGTATTAGCTTTTCTTGGGTGTCATTACATATCATTGGTCTGGACGTACAGTCGTGTTTTTAACCAAATGTTTGATTCGTAGAAAACTTCGAAGTTATGTACTGGTACTTATTTATACATTATTACAGTCAAAAGTTGTCTTTATTAAAGAAAGGCTTCAGACTCAATGATAAACCTTGCTCTGTTCCATCAACTGGTATCATAATATGAACCGTCCCGCGAGATAACCAACATTATGGCCTCTTCGTAATGTATCGACTCAGATCAGCCTGCGCAGTCCGCGCAGACTGATCTGGGCCTACACATTCCGTCTCAGGGGAATAAAGGAATAGAGAAATGATTCATGAAACAGAAAATACACCGGAGGCTAAAAGCGTCTATCCGGGTAAGCCTTCACGGCATGCTTATGCTGATCCGGGTCGATACATTACGCAGAGTATATGATGTTGGTTTTCTCGCGGGACGGCTGATATATTTGAGCACAGTCTTAACAAAGTATTCATGAATGAGTAACGAACAATGTAGACCAAGATTAGACAGCAGGATGAATTTTAAAGCTGGTCCCTTTTCTCATCGCCGTATATGTAGTTTAGAATCGTGTATGACAGGATACGCGAAATCCTTTTAAATAATCCTTCCCCATATGCAAGCAACTGCATTCTGGCACATCTACAGGAGATAACTCGTGAATACATTGTGACAGAAGAAGAAATTGCTCATGTAGAGCAATTTCACCTTTTGCGAAAATGCGTTCAAATAAGGTTGATAATAAAACTAATGTTTGGATGTTTAGAAAGAGGTTTTACATGGGATAAGCTGTAGCTGTTTTCTATGTGGGAAAGGGTGAACATTTATATAAGTAGACACTTTATGCTTTTCACTTATTCAGTCGCATGTTGACGTGTCTGTGGAACTCGCATTTTTTTAAACATCGTGACAAAAGAGGAAATTGCGCATTTTGAATAATTACCCCGGTTACCACAATGTGTTCAACTTAATAACAAATCTTTAATTTCATTTCATATACTTCCTTAATAAAACAAGTCAAAAACATGTAGCATTTGAATTCAGATATTAAATAATATCAACGACTTTAAACTTAATTGGGCTCATAACGTTAAAAAAGCACGACAAATCTCTGAATTGAAAATAGGTTATTACAGTTCATATATTAATATGACAGTTCTATAATAGTCCAGTTTGTAAATTCTTCTGGAATATACATGCCTACGTATGTAATTGTTTATTTTCTTTCTTTGCTATAAACATGTAGTTTGTTGCCTTATGCAATAAGATATATTGTATTGTATTATTTTTATTATTTTAGATTTGTAATATGCGGGTAAAGGAAAACCTTTATACACGTAGAGACTAGAGACCTTCATACGCCTAGAGATTAGAGACCTTATCCCTTACCCTCGTACAGACGGATTCTGACGCGTCTGAAGCAGACGACTTTTGTCAACATTAAAATATAATGAGCACTTTCTTCTTTTGCCACAGTGTTTTCAACTCTATTCAATAATTATAATTTTATGTTTGTGTTTTCCTTAGTACTGTTTAGAATGTTAAAATTAGTCGTATGTAGATGTGTTACATGTGAGAAACTCTTCTTGTATTCAATTATTAACCCTTTCTCTCATATAGACGCTTTCTGACGCCTCTGCAGCAGACGGCTTTTTTGAAAACATAGTAACAAAAGAAGAAATTGCTCAAAACGAGCAATTTCTCCTTTTGTCACAATGTTTTCCACTTTTAGTCACAGGTTATCCATTTTTAGACAAAATATGTTCAAAGTCGTCTGCTGCAGAATTGTCGTATGAGGGAAAGGGTTAAATGTGTTCAGACTTAATCAAAACAATATTGAAGTGAAAATGGGTAATATTGACCCAGTTTGGTACTCAAGTCATATTTTGTTGATAGTTGCCAGTGATTTATACGTATTATTTGTTTTTGGCATACATGTGGTATAGATCTTTATTGTCATTGACAAAGTTAATAATGTAAAGCATGCTTGACCCGTTTCCATATTCATATGCTCTCTGTAGCCTCTGCAGCAGACGCATTTTGAAAACATAGGGACAAAAAGAGAAATTGCTCATTATGCCATAATATGTTCAACTTTATTCAGTTAATACTACTATTATCTATAATTATTTTCTTAACTTTTGTCTAGATATCTTCGAGGTCGTTTGTTGTAGATTTGTTCTTTGTTGGTAACTGTTAAATGCTATTCTTGTTTTCACCTGATGACTACAAACCCAGAATGGTATGTTGACAAACTTGTATTCAAGTAATTTAACATTGGTTTAATTGATTCTTAACAATTCAGCGACTTGGAACAGCAAGTGCGTTTCCTGTTTTACACGACTTTGAACTACAGTGTCTAAACGTGCAGACCAAGATTAACCTGCACATCTGTACATATTGTACGGACGGTTTTGTTCGGAACCCATTCATTGATTTTAAGCAACAACTATCCAATATATGTACATATCAGGAGTGAAGACACCAGTAATATATCAGGGGAGTAGAGGTTAAAATCCCATGCAGCTAAAAGTGAAATTTCATTCAAATCAGACTGCACGTTTATTGGATCTGATCACAACGCATACAATGTATTCTCACATTGACCCAATACATCTGAATATTTATAAAAAAAATGTTCTCATGTTTCTGTCCAATGAAATCGCATGATACAATTAACGCACGGCCATCAGGACTTCTCTATACCTAAATATTTTGTAGGCGACAATTTACTTGGTTGATGCAATGGTCAATCTGAGACATCCTGTACATGTAATAAGCAGTCAATAGATGAAAACGAACGTTTGCTACTGCAGCGAAGTTGAGATCCGGTTTAAATGAGATTGCTTCAAGTGTTATACGGGATTGTATTCAATAAATTCACGCTTCATCGGGCCTTCTCTGATCTAAAATTCCAGATCATAGTGAACATATAATCTTAGGAAAATCGGCCAGTATACGTGTATGTAATAAGTCCCTAACATACAACCATTCTGCAGTAGACGACTTGGGAAATATCTATGATAAACAAAAAGGGACTGTCTGTAGATGAAACTTCGATTGTTGTATAGATAGATGAAAACATTGTGACAAAAAGAGTAATTCCTCATTATCAGTAAATTCTCATTATGCCCTAACAGTTTCAAAAGATGCATGCTACAGATATGTCAAAAATGCATTTACATTTGAAATGGGTTAAATCACATCAAGACAAGTCATTTTGTCGTTGTTACATACAAAAATCACTTCGAGTATATCCAGCACGTAGACTCAAACTGACTCGGGTATTTTAAACATTGTTATTATAATTGAGCCGTCCCGCGAGGAGACCAACATTGTGAACTCTGCGTAAAATGTCGTCCCGGATCAGTTTAAGCATGCCGCGCAGGCTTACCCGGATAGACACTTTTCGCCTCCTGTGGATTTCCTGTTTCATGAAACATTACTCTATACCTCTATCCCCCTGAGACGGAATGTGTCGGACCGGATCTGCGCAGGCTGATCTGGGTCGATACTTTACGCAGATACGATAATGTTGGTTTTTCTCGCGGGACGACTCAATTATGTGGATTCAAACAATGTTCAGTTAAATATACCGCCAGCGATACGAATCCTTGGTGGGTGTTCACGAACATGTTTATCAACTGTAAGCAATCTTGGCGTACGCCGATCGGACAACAGTTCCGTCGTTTGTCTCCAGATAATGTGGGGTTTCGAGCTCGGTCTCACTGGCATGCCTTTGCCGGTGAGTTTATAAGACAGTTTACCACTCGGAGGTTTGGCCCCAAACGTTGACTGTCCAACGTTCCCGATTACAATCGGGGGCAGGCCAAGCGATCTCGGTGTTCGGGTCATGTCCGGTGGTGCGGATTGCGTCTTCTTTATTAACCTATGCAATGTCCGTATTTTTGTTTGGCTCTCTGTGAAGGGCGGTTCCTGACTTCGATTTATCATTTCAAGAGTGGTTAATTGACGGTCTATGGTAACAGTGGGATCAAAGTTGTGTATTGTTTGAACTTTTTTTCTGTTTGTAACGTACGAATTTAAGGGTTCATTGAATCGGCGTGTGTTTCTCCTCTTTGCACTTCTTTTGACTTTGGAATCCAGAGATAGACTCACTTTTTTAAGGCTAGGTAAATCGACAAAGTTATCGGATCGGTCAAGTTCTGTATCGACTGTTTCTTCAGCGTTTTCGATCTCATTTCCTTCATCAATTTTCTCTACGGGTGTTTCGGCGGCCGTTTGAAGACCACCATCTTTGTTATCCTTGTAGTATATCTCATACAGTGACATCTGCTTCCGGCCAAGAAATAGAGGTCGATCTTTCATTATTTGATCACTGAATTTGTATGTGGTTTCCGAATTAAATACTGGCGATGCAGGGGCAGCATACAGGCGCGGATCCTCGCCATCCAATCTCGGAAGATAGACATTAATGTAAGTATCTGCTCGTGCAAAATGCATTTTTAAACAAAACCAATTATCTTTTATCCGTCATGTTCAGTACTGAGATTTTCAACTTCAATCGTTTACTCCCTGAATTTTCACAATTATTAATCCAATACAATTTCTACTACATTAATAAAACTTAGAACGTTGCAATTTTAACCCTCATAACACATGCAAACTGTTATCTCTCACTTAATATTTCCAATATTGAAATTTCTAAAGTAAATTCCTAAAGTGTCACATTAAATATCACAAGACTAGAGTTTCATATTATTAAATTTAAATATAGTTATCCCGGACAAAATAATCCAACCTGTCGACCGTACATCGTCCTGTTTACTAAATAAGTTATGTATTGATCAGCGTAGATCAGTATTATATTCATCGGTTTAAACCCATATCCTAATGCGCTAGTATCAGCTTTATACTCGTCATAATATGATGACAGCTGTTCAAAGAAGAGAAGAGAAACGCATTGAATACTGCTTTCGCGATATGGGAGAATATTTTTCAAGAAGAGAAGGAATTTATCATTGTATTATTACTCTTTTTCCTGCATTGTTTTTCAAAATGTAACCAGACTTCAAAATGAGATCATATCTGTGAAAAGGGTAATATAGTTGATTGATCAGTTGATTTCCGGTTCTTGTCAATTTCTATGATTTAATACAGTGTGGTTTTTATTATCATGCCCGGACGCTCAGAAATCGTCAGCAAACACTTTTCAAAACATAGCAAGAAAAGTAAACTCGATACGCTAAAGATCATCCAAGTTTTCGGAAATATTTAGTCTCATGTTAAGTTCAATACTCTATTTCAATTTTGTAAAAGCAAACTTTCATATGTAGAAATTGATGTATCTTTAGTGCAACTTTATTCGGATACAACAAAATGTCTACCTGATCTACACTTTACATTTGACATACCTGCATATTGATGTTATAATAGTTAGACTTAATGTTAGTTTAAATAAGGAATTATAAAGCCTATTTTGATATCATTTACACGCCAAGGTTGTCGACTTCAAAACGTGTATATTCAAATACCAAACTGAATATCACTTTGGTGGTAAATAAGAAACACTTTAAACTATTTGTACATTTAACCCTTTCCCTCATACGACAATTCTGCAGCAGACGACTTTAAACATATTTTGTCAAAAAGTAGAAAATCTCTATAATTGAATGGATAACATATGACTAAAAGTGGAAAACATTGTGGCAAAAGGAGAAATTGCTCGTTTTGAGCAGTTTCTTCTTTTGTCACTATGTTTTCAAATAGCCGTCTGCTGCAGAGGCGTCAGAAAGCGTCTATATGAGGGAAATAGCTTTAAGTAAAACTTCTATTATTATATGTGTTTCAAATTATTTGATTAAAATCGGTCGAAATGAATAAAGTAGGCAGACCATATTGATCGAGCGCGATCTTATCACCTGACCATCTCGTTCGTTTGGTAGTATGACTATTATAATAATATTCCAAACGACCTTAGCAGACGACCATTTAGTAAATATATACCCGACCAAGTCAGATGAAATGTACCCTATAATATCAGTGACTTAAACCCTTTCCCAGCTGCAGACGCATTTTGACGCAATAGCAGCAGACGACTTTTGAAAACATAGTGGCCAAAGGTGAAATTGCTCATGATGAGCAATTTCTCCTTTGGACACAATGTTTTCAAAATTATTTAACAATTCAGCTATCTTTTATGGAGTTTTTTTTTTAATTTTTGTCACTATGTTTTCAAAGTTGTCTGCTGCAGATTTGTTTCTTACACGAACGACAGGTAGATGCACACACAGCAGACGTCGTGTGATCGAGTTGTTAAATCATGAACGTGTAGTACGAAAGGATCGGAGATTACTTGTTTTAACTGGCAAACAGTGGAGACTCCGATCATTGTGTGTAAAACTGGGTATCGCTGTTCGTTAAATCACCCATGACTTTGCTCATTCCTGTTTCATAATTAAGTGATCGGAAGCCTGTAACAACCCACGTGATTTATTATTCTCCCTAACTTTCAA
This sequence comes from Serripes groenlandicus, assembly GCA_031761405.1. Lineage (NCBI taxonomy): Eukaryota > Metazoa > Mollusca > Bivalvia > Cardiida > Cardiidae > Serripes > Serripes groenlandicus. The sequence goes on along the minus strand of JASEVX010000490.1, from coordinate 95,806 downwards.
TTTCTCACTCTTGAAATGAATGGATAACATATGACTAAAAGTGGGAAAAACATTGTGGCAAAAGGAGAAATTGCTCGTTTGGAGCAATTTCTTCTTTTGTCACCATGTTTTTAAAAAGTCGTTTGCTGCAGAAGCGTCAGAAAGTGTCTTTTGTCATGGCACCTTTCATATTCAGTTATCGTTCACCGAGACTATAGATTTATCAACGCTTTTCCTTCATTTTAAATAGTATGGTATGGGCTGACTGTAGGTTTTGCGGTCGACATTTACATAATATTGAAAGCGAATCCAGAACCTATTACCTCCTTCGTTAAATATATACAGCCAAAAGAGAACGATCCCATTCGATATATTTTTTGAACAGTTTAATATCGTATAGAAGCATAAGCAGCGCTATATATATGGATTTGGAAGAGGCTATCTTTGAGAGAAGGGTAACTATAATCCGTATGATCGGGTATAAATTTTGACAAAAGAGGCTATGCTATTGATCTTCGTCCTTTACCCTTTTACCGCATCAAGGTTGTATTGGATTCTTCCATTCTGAATATTAAAATGATAATTGTGTTCGTCCACGGGAAAATATGCAAGTTCGCATTTGTGATCAGTGTAGGTTCATCTCATCGTGTCCACCTGCTTAGACTTATCAACATCAACACAAATTTATATAATCTTAAAATACCAGTATATTGTGTAAGTAACATGTGAACAGTGTATATCTTGATCAGTATGGGTGGATGCACAGGCTGATCTGGATCAATATTGTTCAAACAAACCAACTTGTACATTTTCCCATGCACGAGTTCCTATACCGGAGCTTCAGATTTGTTTAAGTGCGGAAAATGTTAACACAAAAGTTTTCTGAAGCGGACAAATTGAAAACATAGTTGGAAGAGGAAGTAATGTTGATAATAAATAAACATCTCCTACTTTTTCAATATTGTTTTCATATTTAAAGAAAACAAAGACATTCAAGGTGGTGCATTCGTTACGCTTTTTTTCCGAAAACGGATCATCCGGTGACCGTTTAAATGCCCAAGGTCTAAATCAATTGAAACCGGTTGAGGGACGTCCTTTTATTTTTTGATAAAATAATATGAACGCATTTATTTATTAAATGACGTTCATGGTTATCGAGTATTTTCTAGTAGTTTCATCCCAGTTTGCACTGAAGCACCTTTCGACAGCTAAAACGTCTTTCTACAAAACATATGAATAACAATATAAAGACGAATTCGATAATAAATACCATGAACTTCTTAGATTTCAACTAAACCCTTTCCCATATACGGATGATTACTGACGCCTTTGCAGAAGATGATTCTTGAAAACATTGTGGCTAAAGGATAAATTGGTCATATAGAGCAACTTTTCCATTTGCCACAATGTGATCAACTCTATTTTCAATAATAAAACTTACAATAAAAGATGTTTTCCATAGCTTTGCACCAATATGTTCAAAGTCGTCTGATGCAAACTTGTTGTATGTGGGAAATGGTAAAGGTGGAGTGTCATGTACAAAAAAGGGATATGATAATTAGTTTCCACTGTTCGAGGTTTCATATGTCTTGGTATTTGAATTCAGGTGAAGATTGCCAAATTTATTAATTAACCCAATAGATTCGCCAAACACTTGTCTATTTGCGTTCTTTAAAAACCGTTAACATAATATGAGCCGTTCCACGAGAAAACCAGCATTGTGGACTCTGCGTAATGTTTTGATCCAGATCTACTGCGCAGTCCGCGTAGCCAGATCCGGGCCGACACATTCCGTATCAGGGGGATAGAGGTATAGAGTAATGATTCCTGAAACAGAAAATCCACAGAAGGCTAAAAGTGTCTGCCCGGATAAGCCTGCGCGTCATGCTTATGCTGATCCGGGTCGATACTTTACGCAGAGTCCACAATGTTGGTTTTCTCGCGGGACGGCTCATATCGGTATTAGAGCCGTCTGCGTTGGACTCATTTATGAGTAATAAAGAATCATCTGCGAAGTAACACATAACTTTGATACACATCTGATAACATTATTTGATAAGATGACATTGTTCGTTTTTTGGATTTTTTTTTTTTTTTTCTTCACAGTGCTTTCAAAAGCCGTCTTCTTCTGAAGGCTCACATCGCTTGTATTAGTATAATAGTTAATTCCTTATACAAATATAGATATGGCCATGTCATGGAAAAACGTGTTTATAACATTTGTTACCCCTTTCCCTCATATAGACGCTTTCTGACGCAGCAGACGACTTTTTGAAAACATAGTGACAAAGGAAGAAATTGCACAGAACGTGCAATTTCTCCTTTTGCCACAATGTTTTCCACTTTTTGTCATAGGTTATCCATTCAATTATGGAGATGATTCTTTATATTTGTCGAGAGAAGAGAACTTGTCAAATAATACTGACACTTTCACCCTGTCCAACATACAATACATCTACAGCAGACGACTTATAAAACATCTGGTTGAAAATAGGTTAAACTTCTATAAATCAAAGTTTAATTGTTGAATTGAGTAAAATAGAATGTGACAATCGGAGAAAATGATAACCATGAGGAAGTTCTACATTTACCACAGTGTTGTCAAAGGTCGTTAAACAGCGTCTGTACGTGCGAAATGGTTAGAGTGTATGAACTAATTTATCCGTTACTATAGTGTTCATGTTTAATTTAAAGTAATGACTATTATGTTATAAGGTATACCTTATAATAAACACAAATCGTAATAAAATTTTTTTTTTTTTTTTTGCGCTAATAATTACGAAATAAAAAATAAGAACAACCCAAAAACTACAGTTAAATCTTTGTACATCGAAGTTGAGTAAAATTAAAAAAGAGTATTCAACGTGTAAACTGTTCGAGTAGAGGAAGGTTAGCTAGCGGTCATTGACGTTTTATCAAGAAGTTCAATGTAGTTAGTCAACTTCTAGTTACTGCTGTTTCGGACGAATAGATGTTGGACGTAGAGAGCTGTAAATAAATCATTCTATTATACGTATAGCAGATGGTTTTCTTTGTTATCAAATGAAAAATTAAGAATATGAAATACTGTCTTATCCTGAGTATAACATGATTCATCGTTTATGTTACATGACATTAATTTGGTAACAAACACACACTAATTATACAGCATTTGTGTAGGTTGATCTTGATCATAATTAACAGGAGCTTCAGATAAAATATCTGACAGACAGAAGTTGTTTGAATGTCTTTACATGAATGTGCAGACATATCTCTATCTAGGCTTGTCACAAATATGGTTGGTTTCGCTGTGTCGTGGCTCTTTCAGTTTGTTAAGTATTTGTTCATCTTGAAAGTAGTGCCCTATTTAATAATGCTTTTAAACGGTAAGTCCATATATTGCTAATCAAACACTTAAACAGTCAGTTAGATGAAAAGCGCTTTCCCATCTCTGAGCTGAGATAAATTACCGTGATACAATAATGGAATATCGCATCATGCTATTCAAGTTTATGTTGTCGAGTCCCGGTAGCTCAGTCGGTAACGACGCGGGCTGTTAAACCAGGGGTTGTGAGTTCAAACCCCGGCTCGGCCAACTTTCTTTCCGACGTTTGACAAAAGTCAATGCGACATGCGTCATTCGTCTTCCACCGATGGGCTAAGTCTATGTCGAAAAGCAGTCAGTTGCTTGGAAAGATTGTTGTGTGAGTACTAGTGATGGAAAACCAGGAAACACATGTGTAGGTGAACTGGCCGCCATGATATGACTGAGAAATTGTTTAAAGCGGCGTTAAACCCCAATCAATTAATCAAGTGTATGTGCTGTTGCTGTGTTGGAAAAATGACCGACATTACTGTAATATTACTAATCGTATATTAAGGGGAATATTAATCTTGGTCAAGTATGGTCACAGACATATCCGCCTCAGTGTCAATTTCAAAGACTTTAAAAAATGGCAGTAATGACGTTCCCTTCTTGTCGCTCAGGGTGTAGGTTAGCAGGCTGACTCGCTGATGTCAGAATAAATAGACCAGTAGTACTGGTAACTTGCCTAGTCAAAGCTATGAAAAACTGAAAAAGAATTGAAAGCGTCGAAAAAACACAATACGAGAATTGTTTTATGTTGATTCAGATCACCGTGTTTAGTCTTTTAAATAAAAATGGTCAATATGATAACATGACCTCATACACCTCCTTTTGACCAATTGCAGACCGGGGTAACTACACTTTTATACTGGTAAAGATAACGTTGTCTTCAAATAACCAATGTCAAATAGATAGCATGACCTAAGGGACACATGTACCGGTTTAGTTCACTTTGAGTTTTATAAGGTACACTGTAATAGACAAGATGGCAGAATCAAGAGATGATTGTGTTAAAAGTTTTGATAAACGAATAGAGACCGTACTTCGGCAAGGTATAACACCAGACGAGATGATGGACGAGTTTGATGACTGGTCTACCAGCTACGAAAAGGTCAGATATTTACGAAACATGTATATTAATTATACAATCAGACAGAGTGTGTGTCTATTGTAATTCTAATGAAATTGATGACGAATTTCACATTATTTTGGTATATGATATACATCTTCCTAACAGGCAAAAATATATCAATAAGAAATATTGGAAAAACCCAAGTGTATGTAAATTGTTAAGCTTGTTAGATTCTGCAAAGAAAAATGAAGTATTAAATCTATGTATTTATATTCATAAATGTTATAAAGAAAGAAATGAGCATCTTTATAATCATGCTTGACCAAATCAAACATGTCTCTACATAATTTGATTTGATTGAAGATCTTGTACATTTGTATGTTTTTTTTTTTTTGTTGTTGTTTGTTGTTTTTGGGTTTTTTCTGGTATTTTGATTTGTTAATTCATTGTATTTGGTTCGAAACATTGTATGTATGTTTATAATCAATAAATATGTTCTATGTTCTATATTAAACAATTGTCACCATTAATTCTACCACGCGTATATACGTATTTTGGCTCATCTGCAGCAGACATGCGAATTGAAAGTATATTCGCAAAGGAGTTATTGTTCATAATGAACAACAATTAATTCTATTTCTAACCCACAATGTTATCAACTATATCCGTGATTATTCTTTCATCTATATACGTTTCCATAGTTTTGCTTGTTCACGTATATTTTCAAAGAACTATGTTGCAGACTTTTTGTATGAGGAAAGAGAGTTTACAATAATCTCGTAACAGAGTACTAAGTTGCTGTAAGCGTATTTAGAACACATTTGCTCAAAGATCAACATTAACAATATACATAATGTGGAATCTAACATTGGTCTGCATTTTTATCATCTTTGTGGTTTTATTTCAATTAATCATTTCATAGGACAGAGACCTTCTCTATAATAGTATAATAGTTTCTGAAAAGCAACAATTGTAATCGATCAGCGTTAGAGTTGAATGATAACAAATACTTTGCAAAAGCAACTCTTGGTTCTTTCCGTGCAGTTTTAAAACCATACATACTACACAAAACAAATGTGTATTATTTCCAATCAGTCGTTTTGTTATTTTAAAATTTGAATATAACCTACAAAACACACTGTACATCAACCATATTGGTTAGTTGCCACTAGTAGTAGTGTAATACATATTGGTTAGTTGACACTAGTAGTAGTGTAATACATATTGGTTAGTTGCCACTAGTAGTAGTGTAATACATATTGGTTAGTTGCCACTAGTAGTAGTGTAATACATATTGGTTAGTTGCCACTAGTAGTAGTGTAATACATATTGGTTAGTTGACACTAGTAGTAGTGTAATACATATTGGTTAGTTGCCACTAGTAGTAGTGTAATACATATTGGTTAGTTGCCACTAGTAGTAGTGTAATACATATTGGTTAGTTGCCACTAGTAGTAGTGTAATACATATTGGTTAGTTGACACTAGTAGTAGTGTAATACATATTGGTTAGTTGCCACTAGTAGTAGTGTAATACATATTGGTTAGTTGACACTAGTAGTAGTGTAATACATATTGGTTAGTTGCCACTAGTAGTAGTGTAATACATATTGGTTAGTTGCCACTAGTAGTAGTGTAATACATATTGGTTAGTTGCCACTAGTAGTAGTGTAATACATATTGGTTAGTTGACACTAGTAGTAGTGTAATACATATTGGTTAGTTGACACTAGTAGTAGTGTAATACATATTGGTTAGTTGACACTAGTAGTAGTGTAATACATATTGGTTAGTTGCCACTAGTAGTAGTGTAATACATATTGGTTAGTTGCCACTAGTAGTAGTGTAATACATATTGGTTAGTTGACACTAGTAGTAGTGTAATACATATTGGTTAGTTGACACTAGTAGTAGTGTAATACATATTAGAGAAATATCATCGTTGGTTCTCGACGACTTGCAGCTCATGAAGACATACTGTACCAAGTTACCAAGTTGTTCTTTCCAATGAGATGTAACATAACACAATGAATACTGAACAAAGTTTAACTTTAGTTCTTTCCGACTTGAATTTTAGTAAAGCATTCATTTATCATAGAGTCTAAATGTTAGAAATATATCCTGATCTTGTATCGAACCTTCTTAAAGCGAAAGCGCAAATTCATTGCCTAATTGTCCGCAAATGCAAAAAAAAAAAGTCTTCTTTTTGCCCGACTGAATAAAAAATATCCCAATGCTGTACGTGACTTTGAATTTACAAACATGCAGATCGTATAATCCGAATTTGACCTCTGAAGGATCAAAGATCAACCGAGTCAATGTTGTGGGGCGGAAAGGTAAATTTTGTTTTCGGAACGCTTCGTTATAGTCAAATATATGTATAAATATTGGTTTTAACTAGATTATATGTCATTAGCATTTTAGCTCAGTCGGTTGATGCAATGTTAACATTATAGATTTCTGACCAATGAGTCGTGGGTTCAAGCCTTCCATGATTTTCTTTTTTTTCTTTAGTTTTGACCAATTTGTATGTATAAATAATATATTGTCATGTTTTTCTCTATTTTTCATATACATAAAGGTTTATTACATAAAGATCATCAAAATCAGCTGTACAAAAGCAATTAAAATAATATCACCATCACATCATCATCATAGTCGTCGTCATTTATCCTCTCCCTCGCTAGCACTTTATGTACTAGAGCCGCCGTCAGAATCGGAAAACAGTTCAATGATGCAATTGTCTTGAACATCTGCTGTAACATATATTACCCTGTATTCCTCTTACATAGAACGAATATAAATACATTGTATATACAAATGATATAACTTTTGAAAATGGAATTTTCAATCCAGTTTCTTCATCTTGCAAACACTTTTATTACCGATTGGCTTGTATGTACGTACGTTTCGTCGGTGTAAGCTATGGTGTGGCCAGATTCCAGAAGTCGCATTGCAGTCCGCAGAAACTGGATCCTCTGAGAGCCGATATCTGTTCTTTCCATGAGCACCTTTCTGTTCGTCTCACATTCACATCGCCTGTAGGTAAATTCGTGGCTTCTCATGCGTCATGTTGTATTTTCGCATATTTGCATCGAAAAATGTACAGGTATATATGTTTTGACCATTAGTTCACTATTTGACATTGCTAAAACAAACGTGGTATATGTTTGTGGTATGTTGGGCATATTTGCATTTTTCCTGAATACAAATCTATCTATCTACGTACAATAAAACTCCTTATTTATCATTTCTAGGATATGCTTCAGATGGGATACGTCGGTCATGCCACCATGGCGACTGTGGTGGCTGGTTACTACTCTGAGGAGGGTCGATCCCAGGTTAAAATACTTGATATTGGTGCTGGAACGGGACTTGTTGCAGAACAGGTATATCAATTGGATGTTTAATCCTTTCCCACATACAGACCCTTACTGATGCCTCTGCAGCAAGCGTCTTGTGAAAACGAGTGATTCCTCCTAATGTTTTTTAGTAAGTATACATCCATTTACAGAGATGTTCAATGAGTTTGCATAATTGTTTTCAAAGCCATCTGTTGTAGATGTGTTGTATGCTGGAAAGGGTTCAATAATAACAATATTCTACCAGTATCACATTTTCGAATCGAATAATCAAGGCAATAAAAGTGTACACGATAAGAGAGGCAACTTGTAAATATGACCACGGTTATTTTTCCTGACACCATTACATATAGGTAGTTCTCCCAGTTGATGCAGCGAGTGAACGTTTTTTAGAAGAGGCCTCATTGAAGTCGTAATAGTAACATTTCAGAAGGTTATTTATATAAGTTTACACGATGAGATGGCAACTTGAAAAATAGACCAATGCTACTTATCCTGATACCATTATGCCTTCACAAACCAACCTGCCTCACACTGTATACGCATGTTTCACTTAAAACTAGTGCTTATGCGTGATTCGGAATATGTTTGGGCTTTTGGTCGTTCTAACAGTGAATTCACAACAGAGCACAGTATCACCACTAGGTGTATCACCCACCAGTTTTACCCCCCCAACAGCTGAACCCCCAAGTTGTATCCCCACCAGTTGTACCACCACCAGTTGTATCCCCACCAGATGTACCACCACCAGGTGTTCCCTCATGTAAATGTAAATGATGCCGGAGAGTCAATAAGATCCAAAATTGCAAGAGGCGGCACATTTTACTTTGGTATAGGTCAAGGTCAATGTAATTAAAGAAATTATTAAGAATTAATTAAATATGCTCTCTACCAGCACCTCATGTGTTATAGATACAAAAACACTAGTCAAAAATACTTAATCGACGGCATGCTTGCGATTTTATACGATGTATCTTTAGTCAATATCTAGGATCAATGTCAAGTCGGATTAATGGATTCATCAATTATATGTTTTCTATTTTAGTTGATAAAGGTGGGGTTTGTCAACATTGATGCCTTGGAGCCTAACACAAGCATGCTAGAGAAGGCTAGACTGAAGGGTCTATATGTTAACCATTTTGTAGAGTTCTTCACGGCTGAACCAACAAGCATAGCTAAAGGCAGGTATTGTAGAGTGTGTTAACCCGTTATCACATACAACAAATCGTCAGCAGAAGACTTTGTAGAGATTGAGTAAAAAGTATGGAAGCTCTTTATGTAAGAGCATAAATATTGAATAAAGATGAAAATGTTGTCAAGAAAAGAGAACTTTCTCAGTTTGAGTAATTTCTATTTTGGCTACAATGTTTACAAAAGTTGTCTGCTGCAGAGGCGTCGGAAAGTGCGCGTGTGTGTGTGGGGGGGGGGGGGGGGGGGGGGGGGGGCGGTGAGGTGGGGGGGAGGTGGGTAACGTAGCCGTGCTCTCCTACAACACGCATGTTGCTAAGTGCAGAATAGGATCAATTTACATATTCATAATATTCACAACTTTAGTATATAACTGAATGCTTCTTTAACGTATTAGCAAGTACTGCACATCCATTCTCAGATCAGAATGTCGGAAATTTGAGGGTGGCCGAAAATGCCATTTCGTTTATTCCGTGTAGTAATCTTGAAAAACAACGATATTGCAATGAATGTTTGCAGTGAAACATTTCCGGTATCCGGCTTGCAAGATCTCGACGGCAAAACAATGTGGACAGACACACTATTCAAATAACCCTTTCCCACATTAATCAATTCTGCAGTACATGCCTTAAAACACATCTAGGCAAAAGTTTAGAGCTGTTTGAAAATGATGCAATGGATCGGAGGTAGAGCGCCTGTTTGAGAATGATGCAATGGTTAGGAGGTAGAGCGTTTGTTTGATAATGAAGCAATGGATCCGAGGTAGAGCGTTTGTTTGATAATGATGCAAAATGGATCGGAGGTAGAGCGTCTGTTTGAGAATGATGCAATGGATCGGAGGTAGAGCGTTTGTTTGATAATGATGCAATGGATCGGAGGTAGAGCGTCTGTTTGAGAATGATGCAAAATAAATCGGAGGTAGAGCGTCTGTTTGAGATGATGCAAAATGGATCGGTTGTAGAGCGTCTGTATAAGAAGGTGGCGATGGAGCGGATGTAGTGTCTGTAAGAGTAGGAGGCAATGGATCGGATTAAAAGCGTCTGTATGAGGAGGAGGAGGCAGTGGATCTGTGGTAGAGTTTCAGTATGAAAAGTAGGCAATGGGTCGGATTTAGAGCGTCTTTATGAGTAAGAGGCAATGGGTCGGATTTAGAGCGTTTTTAATGAGTAGGAGGCAATGGATCGGATTAAGAGAGTCTGTATGAGTAGGAGGCAATGGATCGGAAGCAGAAGATTGGCTCCTGTTAAATTCCCATAAGAACGGGGTCTGATTCAGTACCTCCTTAAAACGTTAACCGAGGCTGACTTTAAAAGTTTACTCTGTACTCAGAATGTGCGTTCACGTCTATGCTTGGTCAGAACCAAATTCACTTACGGCCTGCTCACCATATAGTTAATTTTGCATGGCGAGGATAAACGAATTCGAAATGACTGACTGATTTATTCTTGAAAATAACCAATCAGACGTTTTAGTAGTAGCATCGAGTTATTTTCTGAGCACATTTCCTTCGTATTGGATATAAAATAAATGCTTTAAAATGTTAAATATGAGCCGTCCCGCGAGAAAAACAACATAATGGCCTCTGCGTAATATATCGACCCAGATCAGCCTGCGCAGTCCGCGCAGACTGATCCAGGCCGACACATTCTGTCTCAGTGGGATAGAGGATTCCTGAAACAGAAAATCCACAGGAGACGAAAATTGTCTATCCGGGTAAGCCTGTGCGGCATGCATAGTCTGATCCAGGTCGATACTTTACGCAATGTTATGGTAAATTAGATTAAGATGATTGTCTATAAATAGGATGTGTATGTAATTATATTCTTCTCTTTCCAGATACATATGATTGTTTGACTGCAACATCATGCTTTGTTAAAGAGCATATTCCCACAGAGGCCCTACGTGAGATTGTCAGACTAGTTAAACCTGGTAACATTAAATACTCTTAATATTTGCCAAAAATAGTTGTTGATAGCATTCGAACAGTATAAAACTGTCGTGACATCCACTATCTCAATGTGCCTTCTTTGGACTTATAATAATACGACATACTACTAATAACAATGGTAAAAATCATGATTATAATCGAGCCGAGCAGGGGTCTTGTCTGTAACAAGCTAGCGCAACCCCGTACACCCACAGTCTCACCACCTTTAATATCTGTCTACATGTAATATTGTAGTAGTCTCACCACCTTTAATATCTGTCTACATGTACTATTGTAGTAGATGCAACGTCTGAAGTAAAAACAGACATGAATCCCACTAGTTTAACTTTTCGGTCAATGTGACTTTAAATGATGCCGAACCTGAGAGTTTATATGACTCCAAATCGACACGTTTATGGTAGCAAATGGTTACCAATCCACCAAGCTTTTTAAACTCTGGTATGAACCGTTACAAACAATGAGCTACCAAATTACTTCATTTAACGCAAGACCAACTTAAATATATTTATTCATACACTGAATCCATACAATAACATGTATATTTATCCCGGTACATATGATATATGCACTTATACATAATACGCTTTCGAATTTGTATACACTTCTAAGATCAAACAACAAGGGTTTGATATAAATAATTCATGAGGTTTTTTTGTAATCGTACCTTAATCGAAGAATATGTATATGTATTTGAGCAAGTGCAGCGGGTTTTTTCCACACGAAATACGACTGTAATGAGTTTTACTCAATAATTCACGTATATTAATTTAGCGAGGTTGATTTCGTAAACATGTTAATTGATTGTTCGATTGATTGATTTCAGGTGGACTCGTTTTCATTGGAACGAGGAAATATGATGACGAGTACTTTCGCAATTTGGACAAGCTTGCGGATGAGTTGGAACAGAAAGGCATGTGGGAAAAGGTTGGACGAATCACAACGCCGTTGCATTACAAAGGGTTAGAGGGACTCGTCCGAATATTTCGCGTTTTAAAATAATTCTTCATATGTTTTTATACTATTGAATACTTGATCGGTGCTCTGCGTAAAGAACCTTTAAGACTGTTTGCAAACGAAGTAGATCCTGACCAGCCTGCGCATCTGAGCAGTCTAATCTGTATCTGCGCTATTCGCCAATAAGATTATATTATATGGATTCCTATAATATTGCTGTGCAGGCAGATATTTACATGTATACTAATTGCGGAATGTTGGTTTTTCTAGTGTATCTCTCATATTTACGTTGGACTCGCGATAACTCAAACATGTGATTATTCGAATATATTGTTTAACTCGAACCAATTCAATAAGATCTGCTGCTGCGCTTTTAGCATGAGTAAAAGGATTTATCAATAACTATAAGTAAATCATAGTCACTTTCGTCTTCGAGAAATCACGAATCAAATGAAGGTTACTTTTGAAAGATCCACGTTTTTGCATCACATTATATACGAACGAATAAAATGGTCATGTCTTCAACAATACGTTATGTTATTTTTTCAATGGATGGTAAAGTGTATCCTGTACAGTAGCGTAGATGATGTACTATATAGCGGACAATTATATATTTTGATGTGACGTTGTAATTTGTTAGCACAAAAAGGGATATTTCAAGAGATGCTATGCCTCCAGTAACATTACAAAATTTAGCTCATTTTTGGTTCACAAATAGAGAAAAAATATGTTGCAGTAGCAATATAGGGTTTGATATTACGAGGGACATGGACAATTGATATCTCGCGAGACCGGAGGTCGAGAGAGATGTCGAATTGCCCAAGTCCCGATTAGACACTATCAAACCCGATATCGTTATTGCAACATATTTGTTCTTTTATTATATACCTTGAATAACTTTTAAGAAAGAATTTTACTAAAATCTTTATTTTGAATAACTTAATTTACACATAAAATAAAATGTTTGATTGGCGTGAGAACCACTACCCAATTCATCATTTTGAATGACGTTAATTCATAGTTTAGTGACTTACCATTACTATATTTGGTTCCGTATTTGACCTAGTCAGTCAAATACGGGTTTTTAATCCATCGTGTTTGAAATGCGCATAAGTGCATGTATTTGCGCCGGAAAATGTGCAGGTATATAATAAATAGAAATACAACCATCTTGATATTACATTTAAACATACATTTCTTTTCTTGATTTTCTTGTCCCAATTGGTGAACACGTCAGGTATATACTAAATACAAATACAAGAATCTTGATCTTACATTAAAACACTTTTTCTTGATTTCTTGTCCTAAGTTAACACGTCAGGTCCGTTTTACAAACGGATCTCTGAATATCGGGTTTTGGGTATGATGGGACTGTCCACGTCAGGCATATAACCCATATCCTGCGATTCGCCACTTTTAAACAACACTTGCATGTGATGGTATTCACGCCTTTAAACCACAATTGCGATTAATAAACTCCGAGATCAGCCAATCAGTCTAATATTGGTCCAAATTGTGCGTTGCTCACAAAGGCAAGACAGTATTCACGAAAGATCTTGTCATTTAGTCCAAACACCACATGTAATGGAAAACTGACCCTATCCTGAAATGGTAAAGTGGTAACGTTTTCCCTACAGAAAGAGTTAATTTGTTCTGTCTTATGATACACAAACTATCTAACTGCTAAACTTAGAAAAACTGCACTCGAAAAGGATGACTTCACCACTAAGATTAGAACTACGAAGAACACGCCAAAAAACTGTAGACCCTGACTGCTACCCTTAGACAAACTGCGTTCGAAGAAGATGACTTCAACACTAGGCTTCTACAAATAAGAAGAACCCTAACTGCTTGCCTTAGACAAACTGCATTTGATATTGTTACGGAATGGTGTTTGGACATATACACAAGGTTTTGGTTTAACCATTTACGATAAACATGTTGAACGAATCCGCAGCAGACGATTGTGAAAACACGTGAGAATATATAAGTATTTATCAATTGAGATTAGCTCTTTGATACATTGTGGCAAAGGGAGAAATTGCTCAAGTCATCCTCTGCAGATGCGTCACAATGACAATTCATAAAATACTTTCATCCATTACTGTACTTTAAAATCACGGATCAACACTGAGAATGCACATATACCGATATTGGGAGTGCGAAAAGAACGACATGGGGAATGCACACAGAACGACATTGGAAGGGTGCAAATAACTTCAATGGGAATATATACAGAACATGGGGAATGCACACAGAATAACACTGAAAATGTTCAAAGACAACACTAGAAATGTACGCAGAACAACACTGGGAATTTACACTGAACGACATGGGAATGTACAAAGAACGATAAGGGAATGTACACAGAACAACACTGGGAATGTACACTATGCGCCAAGGGAATGTACACAGAACAACACTGGGAATGTACAAAGAACGATAAGGGAATGTACACAGAACAACACTGGGAATGTACACTATGCGCCAAGGGAATGTACAAAGAACAATACGGGAACGTACACAGAACAACACCGGAACTGTACACTGAACGCCAAGGGAATGTACAAAGAACGATAAGGGAATATACACAGAACAACACTGGATATGTACACTTATTGACACTGGGAATGTAGACTGAACGACAAGGAAATGAACAAAGATTGATAAGTGAATGTACACATAACAGCACTAGGAATGTACATTCTTCACTGAACTACAAGGAAATTAACAAAGAACGATAATGGAATGTACACAGAACAACACTGGGAATTTACACTTATCGACACTTGGAATGTACACAGAACGACACGGAAATGTACACTTGTCGACACTGGGAATGTAAACATAATGACATGGAATGTACACAGAACGACACGGAAAGGTACACATGTCGACACTTGGAATGTACACAGAACGACAAGGAAGTGTACACTTATCGACACTTGGAATGTACACAGAACGACACGGAAATGTACACTTGTCGACACTGGGAATGTACACAGAATGACACGGAAATGTACACTTATCAACACTGGGAATGTACACAGAACGACACGGAAATATACACTTATCGTCACTGGGAATGTACACAGAACGACACGGAAATGTACACTTATCGTCACTGGGAACGTACACAGAACGACACGGAAATGTACACTTGACGACACTGGGAATGTACACAGAACGACACGGAAATGTACACTTGTCGAGACTGGGAATGTACACAGAACGACACGGAAATGTACACTTATCGACACTGGGAACGTACACAGAACGACACGAAAATGTACACTTGTCGACACTGGGAATGTACACAAAACGACACGGAAATGTACACTTGTCGACACTAGGAATGTACACAGAACGACACGAAAATGTAATCGACACTGGGAATGACGTTGGATGTTTTATGTTTAAGAACATGTTGAAAGAATGGTCAATTGACTAACTGCTAAATCAGACCTTTTGTATGGATAAACGATTCATTCTTAATTAAAAAGTCATACCATACCCATCTTTGTTGGCAGTTTGCGTTACGTTACGTATCTCCATTGGTCTATTAACTTCATGTATATCTGGGTTTAAATTTCCAAAAGTCATCTGATTTTCCTAGCATCAGTTTCTTGCACGGGCTAAATATTGCCAAGTCTATTCTATATCTATAAGTGCACCTCTCGTATATATGGCCCCTACACGTCAGAAATTGTATTACTGGAGACAATATTTAATTATCTGAAATAGCCAGCATTCAGGAACTTATAAAATGTGTGTTAATTGCATCAATAAATCATTTGTTTATTTTTCACCTGAAATAAATGGTGGCAAACGTGTTTACGAGAGTTTTATTGGAAACTAAACAACTTATCGGAGTTCTTATAAAACCTTCATGATTAACCCTGCTGTTCGTCTGTCCCTTAACTCGTTCTCAAATGCAGACGCATTTTAAGGCACCTACAACAGACGCATTTTGGCGATATTCGAAGAAAAAAAGTCTCAAAATGGGCAATTTATTCAATATTTGAGCCGTCTCGCGAGAAAAACCAACATTGTGGACTCTGCGTAAAGCATCGACCCGGATCAGCCTAAGCATGCCGCGCAGGCTAATCTGGACATACACTGTTCGCCTCCAATGTATTTTCTGTTTCAAGAATCATTACTCTATACCTCTATCCCCCTGTCACGGAATGTGTCGGCCTGGATCAGTCTGCACGGAATGCGTAGGCTGATCTGGGTCTATACATTACGCAGATGCCATAATGTTGGTTTTCTCGCGGGACGGGTCATTTTTACTTTCATTAATAGAGAATTCCAACAACGTTTCTAAACAAATTCTCAATTCGTTTGTTGTAAATGTGCTCCATGTGGGGTAAAGGTAAAAAGTATCCTGTTCTACTGATATGTTTTAATTCTTCAGTGCTATAAAACAACTTTTTACAATAACATGAAGTGACTAAAGTAAACTTTCCGATAGCAGCTAAAGGCAGTACGTTGTTAACAGATTGTGCGATTCGGAATCATTGGATATTTGATCACCGTTTTTAACATTAGTAATACTGAATTTTCTTCATCTACTTTAACTTTATTGTTAACAAGCATGCTGATGCACACTTCGTTTGAATGAAGAATTTTCAATCCAGTAAAAATAAGACTTGATCATATGATGCGATTTTGTTTTAATTGTCTGCTTTGAAGACAGGTAATTATACTTTATAATATACATGAAGAAGTTTATTTCAAATACAAATTCAATAGGCCACATGACCCGTGAGAAAAACTAAATACACAAATAAACATTACAAATGACATAGCAAATGGTTTACAAGTACATGTACATACATTCGAAAGATGTAAATTTATTTATTGAGGTGTTACGCCGCTTTCAATATTAGTTCAGTTATATCACGGCGACAGTTCACTTATTCATGATCCCTGGGTAAACAAACCAGTACTAGGCTAGAAAATGTGCCATGCCCAAGGGCACTCCACTATGACCGTAGTGCCGCGACTGGGGATCGAACCCGGGACATCCCGACGCTAACCACTCGACCACAGCGGATTCCTCGAAAGAGGTAAAATGTCGCGTCATAGACGGAAAAGGTGTCGTTGAAACGTAATATCATATCCGCATCGGCATATATACACGCTTACCATGCAATGCAATTTAATATAACAATATAACAAGATATACTATAATAGAATAGAATAGAATACAATACAATATAATACAATATTAAATGATATAATATGATACAACATAACATAACATAATATAATATAATATGTCCAATATAGGCAAGGGGCATATTGACACAAGTATAACACATTCACATCAATAAATGAAAACTATATCAGTACATAAAATGTAAAGACATTGATATAAACAACTTATTTGTAAAAAAAATTATATTATCATTACAAACCATATCTTAATTGAAAAGCTTTCATTACATATGTACATAACTTTCTGAGTTTAGCAACATTAGTGCATTCGAAAAGTTGTTTTAGTATATACATACTAGGATTGGACCAATAATAGATATATAAAGGATTATAATTGCCGTTTTTGAAATCGTCAGTAGAAAACATCGTGTAATTTGGAAAAATTGCTCGACTCGTTTTCAATAAGAATTTTCGAACCTCGCCTGGATGCGATCAAATCAGGCATGATGATTTAACATTGTTTTACAGGGATTTTGGTTACATCTAACTACAACTTCAAAAGTGTGATCTTTAAATAGCACATGCTTTAATATGTCTGCGATAAGATGTTTCCAGTGGCAACCATCGTATTTATAACACTGCAGATTGGCGTGTTCTTGTTATCGTCTCTAGGCAACACCGTCGTGGTCATAGTGATATGCAAATTCATCATGCGAAAATCCTTCACCAATAAATTCATAAACAATTTGGCTGTTGCCGATTTCCTGACAGGCGCGGTCTCCTTGTTGAAAGACAGGCGATGTCTCCTTGTTGCAGACAGGCGCGGTCACCTTGTTGCAAACAGGCGCGGTCTCCTTGTTGCAAACAAGCGCGGTCACCTTGTTGCAAACAGGCGCGGTCTCCTTGTTGCAGATAGGCGCGGTTTCCTTGTTGCAGATAGGCGCGGTCTCCTTGTTGCAAACAGGCGCGGTCTCCTTGTTGCATACAGGCGCGGTCTCATTGTTGCAGATAGGTGCGGTCTCCTTGTTGCAGATAGGCGCGGTTTCCTTGTTGCTGACAGGCGCGGTCTCCTTGTTGCAGATAGGCGCGGTTTCCTTGTTGCTGACAGGCGCGGTCTCCTTGTTGCAGATAGGCGCGGTTTCCTTGTTGCTGACAGGCGCGGTCTCCTCGTTGCAGATAGGCGCAGTTTCCTTGTTGCTGACAGGCGCGGTTTCCTTGTTGCTGACAGGCGCGGTTTCCTTGTTGCTGACAGGCGCGGTCTCCTTGTTGCTGTTGCTGACAGGCGCGATTTCCTTGTTGCTGACAGACGCGGTTTCCTTGTTGCTGACAGGCGCGGTCTCCTTGTTGCAGATAGGCGCGGTTTCCTTGTTGCTGACAGACGCGGTCTCCTTGTTGCTGACAGGCGCAGTCTCCTTGTTGCAGATAGGCACGGTTTTCTTGTTGCAGACAGGCGCGGTCTCCTTGTTGCAGACAGTTGCGGTCTCCTTGTTGCCGACAGACGCGGTCTCCTTGTTGCTCACAGGCGCGGTTTCCTTGTTGCTCACAGGCGCGGTCTCCTTGTTGAAGGTCGTTTACATAAGTGTGCCGAACTTAACCCTTTCTCTCATACGACAATTCTGCAGCAGATGACTTTCAACATATTTTGTCAACAAATGGAAAATCTCCATAATTGAATGGATATCCTACGACTAAAAGTGGAAAATATTGTGGCAAAAGGTGAAATTGCTCGTTTTGAGCAATTTCTTCTTTTGTCAGTATGTTTTCAAAAAGCCGTCTGCTGCAGAGGCATCAGAAAGCGTCTATATGAGGGAAAGGGTTAACAAGAAAAATCGATATACGTGTTTGTTACGATGTCAGGGCGTTGTTCTCCTGACCTTGACCTCACAATTAACAGTGACCTTCACGACATTGGACAGATATATAGCGATATGCCATCCCCATAAATATATACGAATAATGACAGAGACTTCATCAACTTTTATGGTGGTTATATCATGGGTGTATCCATCCGCTATGTGTATTATACCATTTACCAGGCTACATATTTGGGACAGTGGTAAAAGGTATTTGTTTCAGCATGTTGTTAAAAGATGGCAGTTATGGTGGACCTCTCTCACATTGTAGATTTACACAATATTGACCCTAGTCATGTACGGTTTGATCCTTAGAAAAGCGTGTGATACATGCATCAAATGAAATTGGAGTACATGTGTTATACAGGCATCAAATGAAAGTTTCAGTCCATGTGTTATACAGACATCAAATGAAAGTTTCAGTCCATGTGTTATACAGGCATCACATGAAAGTTGGAGTCCATGTGTTATACAGGCATCACATGAAAGTTGGAGTCCATGCGTTATACAGGCATCACATGAAAGTTTTCAGTACATGTGTTATACAGGCATCAAATGAAAGTTTCAGTACATGTGTTATACAGGCATCACATGAAAGTTGGAGTCCATGCGTTATACAGGCATCACATGAAAGTTTCAGTCCATGTGTTATACAGGCATCAAATTAAAGTTTCAGTCCATGTGTTATACATGTATCAAATGAAAGTTGGAGTCCATGCATTATACAGGCATCACATGAAAGTTTCAGTCCATGTGTTATACAGGCATCAAATGAAAGTTTCAGTACATGTGTTATACAGGCATCAAATGAAAGTTTCAGTCCATGTGTTATACAGGCATCACATGAAGGTTTCAGTCCATGTGTTATACAGGCATCAAATGAAGGTTTCAATCCATGTATTATACAGGCATCAAATGAAAGTGTCAGTCCATATGTTATACAGGCATCAAATGAAAGTTTCAGCACATGTGTTATACAGGCATCAAATGAAAGTTGGAGTACATGTGTTATACAGGCATCAAATGAAAGTTGGAGTACATGTGTTATAGAGGCATCAAATGAAAGTTTCAGTCCATGTGTTATACAGGCATCAGATGAAAGTTGGAGTCCATGCGTTATACAGGCATCACATGAAAGTTTCAGTACATGTATCAAATGAAAGTTGGAGTCCATGCGTTATACAGGCATCACATGAAAGTTTCAGTCCATGTGTTATACAGGCATCAAATGAAAGTTTCAGCATATGTGTTATACAGGCATCAAATGAAAGTTTCAGTCCATGCATTATACAGGCATCAAATGAAAGTTTCAGCACATGTGTTATACAGGCATCAAATGAAAGTTTCAGCAAGTGTCAAATACAGAAGATAATTCAGCTCGTAATGCCAGATCAATCAAATCAGACAGGCGAAGGGGAAAAGATTCTCATTTCCCTGCATGGGGCAAAAGCGCTTGCAAACGGTGACGATCCTGTTCACAATCTGCTGGCTCCAACATACCTATTTTCAGTTTCGAGAATTTTTCAGATCGGATTATTTAAGTTCTGACGAATGGGAAACAGCATCCTGGATCGTGTTTCTTGGCATGGCGAATTGCGTCATGAACCCTTTCATATACGCCTGGCAAAGGAAGGATTTTAAAAACGCGATAAATAATTTTATGTAAACGAACCTCTACTTAACACCTCCACTCGTAGATTCCCAAACAATGGCAGAGGAATTTTAAATATGGGGAATGTATTAACATTGTAGATGACAACTGTTCTTATCCCTTTCCATCATTTAGACGTGTTTAGACGTATTTATACGTATCTGTAGTAGACAACTGATGCAATCATTGTGACAAGAGGAGGAATTGCTAATATTGAATAATTTTACTTGTTCAACCATTTATGTCTTCATCCCTTTGGCTCGGGTGATCTAAAAAGGGGCATAACTTTGTTGAATGTGACCTTGACACAACCCTGTTATCATATACAAAATAATTTATAAGTTTGATGAAGAAATATTTAGAAATGGCAAATTAACAGCTTAGGTTATGTTTTTGTGTCAAAATCCAAGCACAAAAAGGGCCATAACTCTACAAATATGATTAACAGAATTATGCATCTTGCTGCAGTTGTCAATATTGTCATTAGAAACAAGTATGCCAGGTTTGAAGTTAACATGTCTGATGGTATAAATTATATTAGTATTTGTAACAATAGGGCCAAGATGGCCCTAAATCAATCACCGGAGTGATAGTAAATATCTAATTGCAAATATCTGGGAAAATTTGATCTGGAGTGCAAATAAAACTGTAAGGAGTGAACACTATTTAAGACACAGTTTATCAGTAAAGGCCATTTGTATCTTGAAATCTAACAAGAACTTTAATAAGAATGGAATTACAAAGTTTTGTCATTTTGCGCCTGTCCTGATGCCGCCTTGCTGCCATGGTTTCATTGAAATCAATATATCTTGAACAGTTTTTGTAGAGGGTCACTCAAAGAACAATACTACAAAATTATCTTAGAATTGGACAAGCGGATTATGTGGAAGGATTTTAAAGTTTGGGAATTTTTCTCACTTTCTGATGCCGTAGCAACCAAAGGTCTTCACAGAATGTAAGTATTTGTACAATTTTGAAAAAGGTCCAACAGAGGAATATTCCTGTGAAGTTATGTTGAAATTGGTCCAGAGGAATGGTAGTTGTCATTTGTAGCTAAAAGTTCAATTTACCCCTTTATTTTGAAGCTTAAAGTTATTTTTACCCCTTTTGTGATGACTCCTGGTTTCTATGATTTTATACCCAATCAAAGTAGCTTGAATAAATTAGAGCAGAGAACCAATGAAGTAAGATTTCTATGCAATTATCTTAAAATCAGACAAACGCTTTCATAATAATGGAATTCTAAAATATGTCATTTTGCCCCTTTTCTGATGTTGCCTGGCTGCCATGTTTCTCAACTAATCAATATGGCTTGAACAATTTGTGTAGAAGATAACTTCTACCAAATTATATTGGAATCTGGCAAGCAGATTCAGAGGAGAAGAATTTTAATCTCAAGATCTCAGGTGATCTAGAAAAACCTTAACAAACGCATACGCTGACACGAGCTGACACGAGTTCTTCGAATAGTCGAGCTAAGAAAGGAATTTTAGTGAGTACATTTAGATGATGCTTTCTGTCAAGTTTCTTCCCAATTGATCCACTGATTACAGAGGCTGTGATGTTGACGGATTGCGCTTGACGCACAATGGAGGGCAGACGACGATAACTCACCGCAAGAACTTTATGCTAAGGTGAGCTGAAAAACAGCCTGAGCCAAAATATGTTAAAAATGATAGATAGAAGTGAAGACACAATTTTTGTGAAAATATGTTTTTATTTCAAGCCAATAAAATAAATAATGACGACTGAATGCAAAACAAATGTAACTACATTTTGTAACAGCGTCTTATAACAAATGGCTTGCATCAATCACCAAAAAAAGATATCCATCACAGATCCGATTCAATATCTCATAAAGAATTAACAAACACATACATTCAACTATATAAACACGTCTAAATTGTATGAAATATTATTGAAACATAACATAAAAGGTCTACTTTTTGACTTTATAAGAGCATTATATAGCAGTGTAAACAAAAATGTGTGTAAGAACAAGGTGGTTTATTTTAACCCTTTCCTTCATATAGACGCTTTCTGACGTCCTGCAGCAGACGGCTTTTTGAAAACTTTCTACCAGTGATGGTGAAAGTTGCACACCATGGACTCCATTATTAGAAATGTCAAATGTTAACTCATCAATGAACAAAGAAAAGAGGATGGGGCTTAAATTACAGCCTTGTCTTAAACCAAGCGGGCAGTTGAATTCGTCAGTTACCCCTTTCCCTCATGCGACAATTCTGCAGCAGACAACTTTGAACGTATTTTGTCAAAACATAAAAAATCTCCATGATTGAATGGATAACCTATGACAAAAAGTGGAAAACATTGTGGCAAAAGGAGAAATTGGCACATTTTGTGCAATTTCTTCTTTTGTCGCTATGTTTTCAAAACGCCGTCTGCTGCAGAGGCGTCAGAAAGCGTCTATATGAGGGAAAGGGTTAATACATTACATACATTTTGTCAGCAAAATAAACTTCAAGTCAACACAGATAAGACAACATTTTTTGTTTTTTAGGAGGGGTGGTCCTTTGTCACAAAGGGAGAAATGGTCATAAGATAATGTAAAACAACATGTAGTTCTGGTTTCACCTACGTTGGACTACACTTTACCAGTACATTGTCTTATAAGCCAAAATTGCCCCCACCCCATGGTGGCCATGTTTTTTGACCAATCAACTTGACTTAAAGGAAACGGATAGTGGGTCACCCAAGGAACATTTCTACAAAATTATTTAACAAGAGCACCGCCCGCGGGTGCCTGACACTCGTCTGATATTATCCTTTTACTGTTTATTTATTTCATATAAAAAATATTCAAATTCGGAAAGAATATTTACATATAATAATGACTGCACACAACTGCTATTTTTCAAGTATTGAAACAAGATTAACTATGTGGAAATAAATACAAGTTCATATACATGATAAGGAAGATCTTCACGTTGGATGGCTGTCACAATCAGTCAAGATCATGAGCTGAGTCTTGTGTATGCAATGGACAGGCAAATGATATTGGTACATTAAGTCAACTTTAACTAAAGATATTGAATATATTACTATTTCCCTGTTTTTAGTAACTCCTGATTTAAGATATTCATAATATGTTGAAGGACATTATGTTTTCATTGTTTAGGAAAAAATTGAAATCAATGTAACAAACAAGAATTACGCGTAATTAAATGTCTCTCTGTCCCCTGCTTTGACTATTCATGCAAGAGTAAAAGACAAAAAGTAAAATAACAAAACTTTAACTTTGAGCTAGCTAAACACAAAGTTCAAAAATACAAGATATTCGGATTTTTTTTTTTTAGATAAACGCAAAGTTCAAAAATACAAGAAATTAAAAAAAAAAAGAGCTTAACGCAATACTCAAAAATACAAGAAATTAAAAAAAAAATACAAGCCCAAAGTTCAAATACAAGAAATTGAATTTTTTTTTGAGCTAAACGCAAAGTTCAAAAATACAAGAAATAAAAAAATTAAAAAAAATAAAGTTTTTCCCTGAAACCTGTTTGATATGTTGAAGTACTTTATTATGAAATTTGAAATTATTCCAACAAAATATAAAGAAGCTATGTCCAATTCACAAAATCCACCAAAAATCAAGTTACAAGAAATGACAAGAGGGCCATGATGGCCCTGGATCGCTCACCTGATCTATAGGATTCATAATATGAAGCATGTAGATTTTATAATTTTCAAATCGGGCCAGCACTTTTGGACAAGAAGTTTTTTTAAGATTTGGCAATTTTCCCCTTTTCTAATGCCGCAGCAACCAAAGTTCTACTTGGAATTAAATTCTTTGAACAACATTGAAAGGGGACCACCTTAGGACCATTTCTGTGAAGTTATTTTGAAATCTGGCCAGTACTTTTGAACAAGAAGATTTTTTAAAGTTTTAACAATGCACATATAAGGAAAACAAGCCCCATCCCCTTGCGGCCATGTTTTTCAACGGATCGGAAATATTTGAACAATCTTGGTAGAGGGTGCCCTAAGGAACATTTGTGCAAAATAATTTTCAAATCGGGCCAGCACATTTGGACAAGAAGATTTTTTAAGATTTGGCAATTTTCCCCTTTTCTGATGCCGCAACAGCCAAAGTTCTACTTGGAATTAAATTCTTTGAACAACTTTGAAAGGGGACCACCTAAGGACCATTCCTGTGAAGTTATTTTGAAATCTGTCCATTGGTTTAGTAGAAGAAGTAATTTGTAGGAAATTGTTAACAGGCGGACAGACGACGACGACGACGCCGGACGCCGGACATTCAGTGATCACAAAAGCTCACCTTGCACTTCGTGCATAGGTGAGCTAAAAAAGCAAAAAATCCAAATGTTTGACCCAAAGTCCCATTTGAAATGTTTAAGTACATTATTTATGAAATATGTGTGCACAATTTGAAATCAATCTAACCAAAAATAAGGTAGCTATGACCAAATCTCAAAGTCAACCAAAAACCACCAAAATCATGTTTTTTACCCCAAAAAGAAGGTCAAACTCAGTATCTTTAGCATACAATGTGAAGAAGTGTATTAGATGAACCAGTTTTCCAAGTTTCAAAGTATTATGTTTGATAGTTTCCATGTAAGTGAGCTAAACGTAAAACTTAACCGACGACGACGACGACGATCAAGTGACGACAATAGCTTTTTTTTTTTTTTCAAAAAATCAGACGAGCTAAACATCGGGCTGTCACTTTCGGAGGAGAAGATTTTTTAAGTTTTCACTATTCTATTCTTTCGGATGCCATGGAAACAAGAATTTTGCATGGATCCAAAAAATTTGAAGGAATTTAGGAGAGGACATTGAGAGGATGCTTCCTATGAAGTTTTATCATACTGGCCAAGTGGTTAGGGAGGAGAAGTCGTTTGAAGCCAAAAGTTTACGGACGCACGCACTTGTTTTCAAGTCACCTGTTACAGAAGGGTTAATGATAAAGTATTATTCCAATATCAGCACTGATGACTTTCTAAAGAAGGATTCGACTTATTTCCCAACTGTACGACTAACTTCAGGTTATGATTTAAGAATACAAATAATATTCTATTACTGCACGTATATGAAACCAGTTAATGAATTGACTGTTTCTAGCTGAACAGGTCATATGATGAAAATATTTCAAAGCTATGATAACCTTTCAAACTTTAATGTAAGGAAACCATCAAAAAGGGTAATTGTGACCAGAGTAGATATAGATCCACCTTGTGCATTCACACAATTTGATCTTGATCTATGCAATAGTGTAGTCTTCATTATAGAGCAATTTTACGAAAATGCTATAAAAAGTAAAGAAATGAGAGCACTTTTCCTTGAATTTTCTGATCACCCCGATCAGAAAATTCAAGGAAAAGTGCTCTCATTTCTTTACTTTTTATAGCATTTTCGTAAAATTGCTCTATAATGAAGACTACACTATTCCTGATTTAACTTTAAACTACAGATCTATATCCAGCATAGAGAATGATAAAAGTTTACTACGGTATATAGTAATGGGGGTGATGTCATTTCAGCTAAATTTTGAGTATTCTTAAATTCATAGGTGTTTGAAACATTACTTCACATATCTTTAATATTAACCCTTTCCCTCATATGACAATTCTGCAGCAGACGACTTTGAACATTTTTTGTCAAAACATAGAAAATCTCTATAATTGAATGGATAACCTATGGCTAAAAGTGGAAAACATTGTGGCAAACGAAGAAATTGCCGTCTGCTGCAGAGGCATCAGAAAGCGTTTATATGAGGGAAAGTGTTAAAGGCCTTTCTACCAACAACAGATAATGATTCCCGCCATATTCTGACATGAAGTTAATGACATCATTTTGATTTCTTACGTCAAGAACAAGCATCTTGGGCAGTTTTTGAGAACAGGTGTTAAAATTAGTGAAGAACAGAGATTGGTCATTGAATTTGGTTCTGAAAGGAATTTCCAAGGCAAAAACCATGGAAACGTTGTAAAAATACTGACGGTATAGCTGCAGTGAAGAAAACATCAGTCTACAAGTGGTATAAATACTGACGGTATAGCAGCAGTGAAGAAAACATCAGTCTACAAGTGGTATAAATACTGACGGTATAGCTGCAGTGAAGAAATCATCAGTCTACAAGTGGTATAAATACTGACGGTATAGCTGCAGTGAAGAAAACATCAGTCTACAAGTGGTATAAATACTGACGGTATAGCTGCAGTGAAGAAAACATCAGTCTACAAGTGGTATAAATACTGACTGTATAGCAGCTGCTGCAGTGAAGAAAACATCAGTCTACAAGTGGTATAAATACTTTGATGAGAGAAGAGAAAACATTTGGGATAACGGACCTGTGGCGTCATCGCAGGTAGCCACCGTCAAAGAGGGACTTGATAAAGCACTTTCCTTAGCAGTCCATGTGTCTAAATCTAACATTTATGTCTTTTATATAGATGAAAAAATGTGTTGGGCTGATAGGCTCAAGTTGACAATACAATAGGTACAACAACTCTATAATGTAAGTGACGCTTTCTGACGCCTCTGCAGCAGACGGCTTTATGAAAACATAGTGACAAAAGAAGAAATTGCTCAAAACGAGCAATTTCTCCTTTTGCCACAATGTTTTCCACTTTTAGTCATAGGTTATTCATTTAATTATAGAGATTTTTCATTTTTTGACAAAATATGTTCAAAGTCGTCTGCTGCAGAATTGTCGTATGAGGGAAAGGGTTAAACAGTATTAGAATAAAGTTTCAGCTACATTGTTAAGAAATATGAGCACTTTCCCCCGAACTCTTTGATCACCACTTTTACTCTGCGACTCAATAAATAGTTTCCATAAATACAATAATTATCTTGTCAGCCATTTTGTAATTATCTTGTCAGCCATTTTGATAGGCAAATTTACCGTATGTTGAATAGAAAAATATTTAATATGATCAAATTAAACAATTGCATATGCAAAAATAATTAAATCTAGAAGTCGATTTAATCAGATCCTACAAAGGCATCAACGACATACAGTCGTCAAACTTAAATTCCTTATTGTTTTCCTAATTATCACATTTTTTTTCAAATATTCTCTATTAACCCTTTCCCTCATACGGCAATTCTGCAGCAGACGACTTTGAACGTATTTTGTCAGAAAATAGAAAATCTCCATAATTGAATCGATAACCTATGACAACAAGAGTTGTCGAAGGACAATATAGCTCGCCTATCAGGGCCATCGTCTATCAGGGCCTACTTCAGAACAGTTATAGCATTAGGTAAAGTCACACAGTATCACCTATTGCAAGATAATACACCTTTTCAATACTTCCATGCAAATGTTAACCAAGTCCATACAGGCCTTTTAAATCTGTAAATTGGTTTATATACGATGTATGCCAATAGTGTACATAATACCGAAGACTTACAGTATCAGTATCAGATAAAACCACACACTATTATTTATTGCAAGATATCACAAATTTTCAATACTTGCATGCAAATCTTAACCTGGCAACGCTGATACCAACGCCATTCAAGGTCCCCTAATGATCCTGAATAAGTGTGTGAAGTTTCAAAGCAACAGCATACACAGTGTCTGAGAAAAGGCCTTGCACGCAAAGGTTTGAAACTTTGACAAAAATTCTAAGTCGAAAAAGGGGCACAATTCAGTCAAAATCCATTCCAGAGTTATGGGACTTGACATACAAGGTCCCCTAATGACCCTGAATAAGTGTGTGAAGTTTCAAAGCAACAGCATACACAGTGTCTGAAAAAAGGCCTTGCACGCAAAGGTTTGAAACTTTGACAAAAATTCTAAGTCGAAAAAGGGGCACAATTCAGTCAAAATCCATTCCAGAGTTATGGGACTTGACATACAAGGTCCCCTAATGACCCTGAATAAGTGTGTGAAGTTTGAAAGCAACAGCATACACAGTGTCTGAGAAAAGGCCTTGCACGCAAAGGTTTTACCAAATTTCTAAGTCCAAAAAGGGGCACAATTCAGTCAAAATCCATTCCAGAGTTATGGGACTTGACAAACAAGGTCCCCTAATGATCCTGAATAAGTGTGTGAAGTTTCAAAGCAACAGCATACACAGTGTCTGAGAAAAGACCTTGCACGCAAAGGTTTGACCAAAATTCTAAGTCGAAAAAGGGGCACAATTCAGTCAAAATCCATCCCAGAGTTATGGGACTTGACATACAAGGTCCCCTAATGACCCTGAATAAGTGTGTGAAGTTTGAAAGCAACAGCATACACAGTGTCTGAGAAAAGGCCTTGCACGCAAAGGTTTTACCAAATTTCTAAGTCCAAAAAGGGGCACAATTCAGTCAAAATCCATTCCAGAGTTATGGGACTTGACATACAAGGTCCCCTAATGATCCTGAATAAGTGTGTGAAGTTTCAAAGCAACAGCATACACAGTGTCTGAGAAAAGGCCTTGCACGCAAAGGTTTGACCAAGCTGGCAACGCGGACGCCAACGCCAACGCGGACGCCGGGGTGATAACATAAGCTCCCCTATTTCTTCGAATAGGCGAGCTAAAAAGTGGAAAACATTGTGGCAAAAGGAGAAATTGCACGTTTTGTGCAATTTCTTCTTTTGTCACTATGTTTTCAAAAAGCCGTCTGCTGCAGAGGCGTCAGAAAGCGTCTATATGAGGGAAAGGGTTAATGCTCATCATATTTGTCTATCAAAATGGCAGACAAGGGAGATAATGATTGTAATTGTGGGAACAGAATCATTCATGACAGTATTAACTTTGTCTCAAATACCCTACTGATTGTTTTCCAATAGACTTGTTCATACCAACATTTCCCATCATTCACTACTCAACATGTAGTTTAGCAATAATGGTGGAGCTGTAATACAAAAATCTACACAGGTGTACCATGATGACAATCCGAGCAAAAGATTGATAAAACATTTTCAGTCTATCAATTAAAATTCCTACATCATAACAAAGATATGTAAACATATCTAAAGTAATCTGAACACTTTCCCACAAACTGACGCTTTTTAACCCTTTCCCTCATATGACAATTCTGCAGCAGACGGCTTTGAACATATTTTGTCAAAAGATGGAAAATCTCTATAATTGAATGGATAACCTACGACTAAAAGTGGAAAACATTGTGGCAAAAGGAGAAATTGCTCGTTTTGAGCAATTTCTTCTTTTGTCACTATGTTTTCAAAAAGTCGTCTGCTGCAGAGGCGTCAGAAAGTGTCTATATGAGAGAAAGGGTTAACGCCTAGCTTGTGGTAGTGTAGAGACAGCCAACCATTTTCTTCTTCACTGTCCATCATATAGTACTGCCCGCGACTCATTTTTCTCCAATCTTCCATGTCCATCTACTATCAACTGCCTTCTCTTTGGCGACGAGCGTTTATCGTATGATTCAAATGATTCTTAATGCCCAGAAATATATTGATGCAACCAAGAGATTTAGCATGGGTTGGTTGAGGATTGTCGTATGCGTGTTGTTTGCTGCTGGGGACTCTTGGTGTGACATAACAGTAATGATATTATAAAGACATTTTTTATTTTAAATTAAGATCTATTGAGACAATAATATAATCTAATTTCATTTATCATACATCATGTAAACTCACTATCATACATGTATTACATATATACTAAGGTGCAACTATTTCTCAATAAAATATGTTTAAATTAACGCCTAGCTGCAGCAGATGACTTTTGTAAACATAGCAAAAAGAAGCAATTTCTACTTTTGCCACAATGTTTTCAACTTTTTTAGTAATGATACCTTCATCTATAGGTCATGTTTTTGCATAGATGTTGTCAAGGTGATCTGCTGCAGATTTATCCTATATGGGAAAGGGTTAAAGAAACTTGGCCACTCATAAACCCTTTACAAGATACAGAAGACTTTTGACTCCTTTACAGCAGGCAACTTTTGTTTAAGTTTTGGTCAAGGAAATAGCTCAAAATAGTAATTTCTTCTTTTCCTACAATGTTTTAAACTCTAAATTAAAATTGAACATCCCATTTTCCAAAATCGTTTTGCTCAATCTTTAAAAGAAGATGAAACTTAAAAATATATTGTAATGTAAATTGCTAAAGAATTTTTTTGTTTGAAAATGAACTGCATCAATTTTGAAAGGTATAGACAGAAGTGAGGAAGCCAATATTCACAGCCTGAACTCTTGTGAGATTGATTGATTAGGGTTTTATCACATTTTTAACAATTGTTCAGTCATATCATGGTGACCATTTCACCTCCCTATGTGGTTCCTGGCTTTCTCACACCAGTACTCTATTCAACAGTCTTTCAAAGCAATTGGCTGCTTTTTCACATAGACTGTTAGCCCATTAGTGGAAGATGAATGACGTGTTACGCATTTACTTTTGTTCAAATACACAACCCCTGGATAGAAAGCCTGCGTCGTAGAAACTTGGCTACCTTGAAAGAACCTTTACGTCTTAAACAGAAGTAATGTGATTTATTTCATATGATAACAAAAAGCAAGAAAAATAACTTAACTGAGATGGCATATATACTAAATAATCTCTCATCATCATACAAATTCAATACCTTCATATTTTTTATCACCTATTTTTCGTTCTGTATATAAAACTTTGCCATCTATAGTGAAAACTAAAATATATGATGCCTTTTTTTCCCCGTCCTCCTCCGACTTTAATGCCACTATCACATTATCATTCGTCCCTGGTATAAATTTAAAAGAAGAAAATCCATGGGTTAAACTTAAATCTCCAACACGAGAAACATCTATCTTTTTAAAATCTTCATCGGCAGTAAACATTAAGTTAGATGCCCGCCTTTCATCTGCTGTTTCTTCATATCTTTCTGTGCTTGCTCTTCTCGGGAGGAATATCCATCTTTGATGTATTTGACTCCATGCACAAGACTCGTGAATCATGTAACCTGTTTGTAAATAAAAACATAGATTTGACTCCATACATAAGACTTGTGAATCTTGTAACCTGTTTGTAAATATAACAAACACAGATTTGACTCAATACACAAGATTTATGAATCATGTAACCTGCTTAAATAAAAACACAGATTTGACTCCAAACACAAGACTCGTGAATCATGTAATCTGTTAATAAATATAACAAACACAGATTTGACTCCAAACACAAGACTCGTGAATCATGTAATCTGTTAATAAATATAACAAACACAGATTTGACTCCAAACACAAGACTCATGAATATAACTAACACATTTTACAATAACAAAGAAAAACTTATGATCATACAATACAAGAAAATAGTATTATTCCGACACTGAGATTGATGAACAACGTGTAGAATACGCTTCCTCACTCTCTCACACCAGACAACACTCATCCTGGGAAACTGGCTACCTTCCCACATAGAATGATGCTTTTCACAATGACAGCCATAATATATTTAAAGAATTGAAACAGTATTGAAGTTAACCTTTTCCCTCAAATAGATGTATTCTGATGCCTCTGCATTGTGACAACTTTGTTATGGTCCTGACTAAATGTGTTAAGTTGTAGACATGAAAATGCAGAACTAAGTTTTCAAGTCTGATCTTGACCTACGGAGTAAGTGGCCGGTTATTGTGTATGACACATTTTCTTACTATGAAGAACAATTGTGTGAAGTTATAACAAAATCCATTCAAGCATGTGGAAGACAGTGCCAGGATACGTCAGAAAAGCTTCAGAATGTTTGAGCCCAAATTGTGACCTTTATTTATTGGGGTTTAACGCCGTTTTTAACAATTTCTCAGTTATATCATGACGGACAGTTCACCTACTCATGCATTTCCAGGTTTTCTCACACCAGTACTCCACACAACAATCTTCCCAAGCAACTGGCTGGTTTTCCACATAGACTTAGCCCATTGGTGGAAGACGAATGACGCATGTCACATTGACCTATGTCAATCATCAGAAAGAAAGTTGGCCGAGCCCGGATTTTAACTCACAACCCCTAGATTGACAGCCCGCGTCGCTACTGACTGAGCTACCGGGGCTCGGCTAAATTGTGACCTTGAGAGTAGGTGGCTAGGTGATGGGCATGATACATCATCTTGCTATGGAGAACTAGAATGGAGTGCTCCGCAGAGCATGTGTGTCACCTGCCGGGGCATTGTCAGAAAATTTTAATTTTTGACAGAAAAGGGGCAATAACTCTGATATTATAATATTTGGAATATCTCCCTTTTGTGAACCAATCACACACATTGATATAAACAATTTTCAGAAGTTTCAATGTAATCCTTTGAGTAGAAAATAAGTTATTTGAAAACGTGACGAAAAAGTGTGACGGACATACGAAACGTGACGAAAAAGTGTGACAGACAGACGCCGGACAAAGAAAAAAGTAATCCCTAAGTGCCTACCATGCTACGCAGGTGACACAAAAACTGTGTGAAGTAATATAAAAATCCATGCAAGTATGTGGAAGACAGAAAAGGCTGAGAATGTTTAAGCCCAAACTGTGACCTCCACCTTGGGAGTGGTAGGCTGTGTGATGTGCATTACACATCATCTTATGGAGAATAATTATGTGAAGTATTATCAAAATCTATTCAAGCATGTGGAAGATACAGCATGGACACGATATTGCAGACAGACAATGTTAGAGCCCAAACAGTGACCTTGACCTTGGGAGTAGATGGCTTGGTGATGTGCTTGAAACATTGTCTTGTTATGGAGGATAATTGTATGAAGTAATATTGAAATCCATTCAAGCATGTGCAAGATACAGCCTGGACCCAATATCGGACATTGTTTGAGCCCAAACTGTGACCTTGACCTTGATAGTAGGTGGATGGGTGATGTGCATGACACATCATCTTGTTATGGAGAATAATTTTGTGAAATAATATCAAAAGCCATTCAAGCATGTGGGAGATACAGCCCAGACACGAAATCTTGAACAGACAGACAGACAAACTGTGACATTAACCATTGGAGCTCGTGGCTGGGTGATGAGCATGACGGACACATCATCTTGTTATGGAGAATCATTGTGTGAAGTAATATCAAAATCCATTCAAGCATGTGGAAGATACAACCCGGACAAGAAATGTTGGACAGACAGACAAACAAACTGTGACCATAGGAATTGGTGGCTGGGTGATGCACATCATCTTGTTATGGAGAATAATTGTGTGAAGTAATATCAAAATCCATTCAAGCATGTGGAAGATACAGCATGGACAAGAAATTTAGGACTGACAGACAGACTGACAGGTAGGAGCTTTATAAATATATAACAAGAGCTGTCCGAAAGACAGCGTGCTCGACTATTACACCACTTATTAGTTACTGAGATATGGACTCTAATCTAGTTGCATGCAAAACATTAACCAGAATTTCTTAAAGAGTGATAATTTACATTATATGCAGGATAAAGTTACTAAACTTGATTATTTACATAGGTGTGATGGTTGGAAAGGGTTGTATAAAGTCTCAATGCAATGCTTCAAGTAGTTAATAAGATATGGACTCTTAATGTAGTTGCGCGCAAAACTTCAACCATAATTTCTAAGCAATAAATGGGCCATAATTTGCATTATATGCAGGATAGAGTTATGGTACTTAAATGTTTACATAGGTGTGATGGTTGGGAAGGGTTGCATAAAGTTTAAATGCAATGCATCAAGTAGTTACTAAGATATGGACTCTAAATGTAGTTGCATGCAAAACTTTAACCATAATTTCTAAGTTATAAATGGACCATAATTTGCGTAAAATGCAGGATAGAGTTATCTTAGTTGTTTGTGTATATACTATATAAGTGTGTGAAGTTGGGAAGGGTTGTCATAAAGTTTCAATACAATGCTTCAAGAAGTAACTGATATATGGACTCTTAATGTAGTTGCATGCAAAACCTTAAACAGAATTTCTAAGTTAATCATAAGCTGTCCGTAAGACAAGCATGCTCGACTATTACACCACTTATTAGTTACTGAGATATGGACTCTAATATAAACCAGAATTTCTTAAAGGGGGATAATTTGTATCATATGCAGGATACAGTTATCTAACTTGATTATTTACATAGGTGTGATGGTTGGGAAAGGGTTGTATACAGTTTCAAAGCAATTCATAAAGTAGTTCCTAAGATATGGACTCTTAATGTAGTTACATGCAAACCTTCAACCATATATCTAAGTAAACAAGAGGGCCAAGATGGCCCTAAATCGATCACCTGAATGATAGTTAATTAGAAGCAAATATTTAACTGCAAATATCTGTGAAAATTTGATCAGGAGTTCAAATGAAACTACAAGGAGTGGACACTCAGTTAAAGAAATAGTTTATCAGTAAAAGCCATTTTTATCTTGAAATCTAACAAGAGCTTTCTCAATTTCTGATGCTGCAGCAACAAAGGTTCTACACAGAATGCAAGTCTTTGAACAATTTTGAAAGAGGACCATCAAAGGAACATTCCTGTGAAGTAATGTTGAAATTGGTCAAGTGGAATGGTAGGAGTTGTCATTTGTAGCTAAAAGTTCAATTTACCCCTTTTGTGATGACGCGAGGTTGCTATGATTTTGTAACCAATCAAAACGGCTTGAACAAATTAAATGTAGAGGATCACTGAAGTAGGATTTATATTCAATTTCCTTAATATCAGACAAGAACTTAAACAAGAGGCCCAAGAGGGCCAGTATCACTCCACGGCCATAAGGCAAAAATCAAATCTCCAAACAGCCCTGCCCCCTGGTGGCCATGTTTTTTACCAACCACCATGGCTTAAAAGTGCCCCAATGAACATTTGTGGAAAATAATTTTCAAATTGGGCCAGTACTTTTGGACAAGAAGATTTTTAAAGTTTTAACAATGCACATATAAGGAAAACAAGCTCCGCCCCCTGGCGGCCATGTTTTTCAACGGATCGGAAATATTTGAACAATCTTGGTAAAGGGTGCCCCAAGGAACATTTGTGCAAAATAATTTTCAAATTGGGCCAATACTTTTGGACAAGAAGATTTTTAAAATTTTAACAATGCACATATAAGGAAAACAGGCTCCGCCCCCTGGCGGCCATGTTTTTCAATCGATCGGAAATATTTGAACAAGCTTGGTAAAGGGTGCCCCAATGTACATTTGTGCAAAATAATTTTCAAATCGGGCCAGTACTTTTGGACAAGAAGATTTTTAAAGTTTTAACAATGCACATATAAGGAAAATAAGCTCCGCCCCTTGGCGGCCATGTTTTTCAACGGATCGGAAATATTTGAACAATCTTGGTAGAGAGTACCCCAAGGAACATTTGTGCAAAATAATTTTCAAATCGGGCCAGTACTTTTGGACAAGAAGATTTTTTAAGATTTGGCAATTTTCCCCTTTTCTGTTGCCGCAGCAACCAAAATTCTCGATAGAATTTAAATCTTTGAACGATTTTGAAAGAGGTCCACCAAAGGAACATTCCTGTGAAGTTTGGTTGAAATTGGTCAAGTGGTTAA
Organism: Serripes groenlandicus; assembly: GCA_031761405.1. NCBI lineage: Eukaryota > Metazoa > Mollusca > Bivalvia > Cardiida > Cardiidae > Serripes > Serripes groenlandicus. The sequence goes on along the minus strand of JASEVX010000490.1, from coordinate 59,871 downwards.
GGAGATGATCTAAATGTCTAAATGTTAACGACGGACGACAGACGACGGGCGACGCCAGACGGACAAAAAGTGACCAGAATAGCTCACCTTGAGCCTTTGGCTCTAGGTGATCTAAAAAAGGACCATAATTTGCATTATATGCTGATTAGAGTTATCGTAAGTGATTGTTTACATAGGTGTGATGGTTGGAAAAGTCTGAATAAAATTTCAAAGCAATGCATCAAGTAAATACTGAGATATGGAATCTTAATGTAGTTGCATGCAAATGTTGACCAAATTTCTAGGTAAAAAAAGAGCCATAATTTGCATAATATACTGGATAGAGTTATCATACTTGATTGTTTACATAGGTGTGATGGTTGGGAAGGGTTTTTAAAGTTTCAATGCAATGCATCAAGTAATTACTTAAGGATCATATGGTCTCTTAATGTAATTGCACGCAAACCTTTAACCAGAATTTCTAAGTATATAAAGGGTAATAACTTGCATTTAATGCAGGATAGAGTTATCTAACTTGATAATCTACAGAGGTGTGATAGTTGGATAGGGTTGTATAAAGTTTCAATGCAATGCATTAAGTAAATACTGAGATATGGACTCCTAATTTAGTAGCACGCAAAACTTTAAACAGAATTTCCAAGTTAAACCAAGAGCGCCAAATGTCACAAAATACGCCCATCAGTGTCGCTCCTGTTTTTTTGAGACCAAGTATAGTGATAATTGGTTGTACGTTGGGCAAATTTATTGAGCAGACAAGATCAATTTTAGGTAATTTCTATAATTAAAGGGTGGTTACTCTTGATTGACTAAAGCGATATATGGCTAGTTATCAAATTTGTCAAAGATATTATGCCAATGCACATTCAGAGCAAATTTGGTGATGATGGGACAAAGGCTTCTCAAGTTATTTAGCTGACAACATACTGGATGCTGCCGACCAGCCCGCCTGTACATACGCCACAGGTAAAACTATAATACGATCCATTTTTTTTTAAACAGGCGAATAAAAAGGACCATCACTTGCACTAAATGCAGTATAGTTATCAAACTTGATTATTTACATAGGTGTTTTAGTTGAGAAGCATTTTAGAAAGTTCCAATGCAATACATCTAATAGTTACAGAGCTATGGTGAAATATATGTACTTGCATGCAAAACCTTAACCAAGGTGTGACATGGACACCAACGCCAGAGTGAGTAGAATAGCTCTCATATTCTCTGAATAGTCAAGCTTAAAACTGAACACAGTTACAAGGGAGAAATTGCTTATTCAGAGCATTTCTACTTTTGCCAGAATGTCTTCAAACAACGTCAGCAACAGATGCATAAACATTAGTCTGCATGTCTGAAGGTAAATTAAGGGACTTGTTTGTAGGACATAGCAACAATGGGAATCTGAATTGATACAAAATGTTTGTTATCTGTTCTAAGGACAGTAGGATTCAAGTTTACCTGGAAGATTCATGTTTTTTACTGCTCTCAAAGCATTATAATTTTGTTTCCAATCATGATGCATTATATCCCCATTTGGTCCTATAGATTTTACCCATTGTGGATTTGTATTGAGAACCTCGCCATCTTTTGTTGTCCATTCTTTTCCCAAACCACCAACATACATTCTTCCATCTTTGACAGCTGCCCATTCACATTTAAAACCTAAATTGAAGAATTTTGCATATCAAACTGTTTACCATTCGTAAATATTATTTCTTTTTCAGCTTTGAGAAAATTTTGAGACAAGTTTGGAAATATCTGGGAAAAACTATGCAATATCACTTTAAGTTTAAACCGTTCCCACATACAACAAATCTGCAGCAGATGATTTTGAAAATAGTTCGTCAAAAATATGGAAAATTTCTTTAACTCAAAAGTTTAATTATTGAATAGAATTATTGAAAACATTATGACAAAAGGAGAAAGGGCTGGTTTTAAGCAATTTTTCCTATTGTCACAATGTTTTTAAAAATCATGCACTTAACCCTTTCCCGCAGAAGACAATTCTGAAGCAGACGACTTTGAACGTATTTTGTCAAAACATAGAAAATCTCCATTTATATAAGTGAATGGATAACCTATGACAAAAAGTGGAAAACATTGTGGCAAAAGGAGAAATTGCACGTTTTGTGCAATTTCTTCTTTTGTCACTATGTTTTCAAAAAGCCGTCTGCTGCAGAGGCGTCAGAAAGCGTCTATATGAGGGAAAGGGTTAAGAGGTGTCAGAATGTGTCTGTATTTGGGAAAAGGTTGAATATAAGTATATTAAATCACAATAGGAGCTTTATAGGAGAAGGTGCAAGTTTGCATTTCTGAACTTGTTCCACCCCTCAGAGTCAGACTCAGACTTAACCATTGCCCACATACATCTAATCTGCAGCAGAGGACTTTGAAAAAATATTATAGGAAACAATAATGAAAGTTTCTATAAATGAAATTGTGTGTTTATCAAATTGAGTTGAAAACATTGTGGCAAAAGGAGAAATTGCTTGTTTTGAGCTATTTCTCGTATTGTCACAAAATGTTCAATATATATGTCTGCTGCAGCAGCATCAGAAAGCGTCTGTATGTGGGAAAGGGTTAAAAGAATGTAAAAAATTTGAAAAAAGCTTCTAACAAGTTTGGGAAAGTAATATTATGACAGTGTAGTTCTTGATCAGACTGACGAATGTGCTTAGATAGATCTTAACTGTTCACAAAAATAGTCAACTTGCTTACACCATTGAATGGAAAAAATTTGACAACATGTTGGCTTTTCTCAAGTTGTTTGCTACAGATTCTACAACATAACGTATCAACCTTTTCCCACATACATCAAAGCTGCAACAGAAGGCTATGAAAGCATTCAGTCACAAATATGGAAACCCTGGCTCTGTAAATGATAGAACGATTATCAAATAAATTAAAACATTGTGGCAAAAGGAGAAAGACAATATGAGCAATTTATCTTTTTGCCACAATGTTTTAAATTGCTATTGCTGTATCCTGCAGAGGCGTCAGAAAGCATCTGAATACAAGTAGGAAATGGGGGTTAATAAAATATGATGCTGGCTGTACATGTTGTTCTGTAGAGGTAACCTAAAAGGCTAATGTAACTCATACCCTTTGTTTCATGCCCATTTCCATCGGTTAGAATCACCCATGGTATCACCCTGTTGTTGAGAATTTCATAAACCACTCCTGTTCTGTCATCAACTGTATAGAGTTTTCCATTAAACACAATCAGTTCTGATAATTCCATTCCTCTTCCACCTTCTGAAAGTTTAGATTTAAGTGTATCCTCATCTCCAAAAGAAATAGAAATCTTTCTGTAATCGTCAGAGATGGTGAGATTACCATGCTTTAAATAACTGATCCAAGTGTTTTCTTTCACTCTGGACTTGGAGTCTGTATCAAGATCTGCAACAATAGCAATTTTGTACAGGAATCCTTCTGAAGTCTTCAAGGGTTTGGTCAGTGGATAGGTTTTGTCAAGATCAGTTCGTCCCTTTAAAAACATGTTTTCGCAGTTTCTAAAGTTAAGCCTGTTCGCAGTCGATGATGGGATGAAATATAAGAGCAACACTATTATTGCAGTAAGTATAAGAGCGAGGTATGCGATCATTCGAGGCTTAATGTGAAGCCGAGCATTTCCGACTCGGTAAGGTGTCGGTGTCCGAATAGTCTGCATCCAGTCATTGACAGTAAAACTGTTGTAAGATTGCGCTCTGGGAAATGTATACGATTGGGAACGGGGAAGAGAATCCATTATTAGAAGTGTTCGTCTTCTACATTCATCCACGGTTATTTTATTTAAGAGCAATATGTACACATGTTTTGTTTTGTTTGACGCGTATGACAGTTGCCACCATCTTGGTTTCGTTTCCGTTGAGGCTAGAAACAAAGCGATAAGCCAGCTAGAAACAAAGCGATAAGCCTCTTTCCAACTTCCTGCCGTAAATTGGCAATTTCATCAATTTCATTCTCTGGCCGTATGGTTAAACTCGTTGCCTTACCGTAAACCGTTCTGATTTAAAGAACGGCTGGATATTGGTGAATGACACATGTATTCGTTAAATTATTAGAGCTAATATAGATTATACACAATACTGGTTTGACAAGACTTTAAGTTATCCGACTCATTTATCGGATATATACATTGCAGATTTGACCACGGGGTCATGCATACAAGTCTACGTATTATATTAGAGGAAGTTGTCCCTCGCACCTTCTTACTGCAGAGCCGAAACAACTTATCTGTGTGTACCAAGCATTTTGATGGGTTACGCTTTTGATCACCGTAAGTCGTTTGCTTGATTATATTTGTATTGATTGAGAACCTCAAGTTACATTATTTACTTGTATGATTTACGCAAAACAGTTGTATTTATTTGATAAATAGTTGTATAGTATTCGGAGGGATCCGTATTCGGACATGATTCGGTGGTTGGGACTTCGGGTAATCAGCAAAGAAGCATACGAGTTCAAAAGTGTTTTACAAATAAACGTAATGAAATCATCATACGTTTAATTTCATTGTGAAAATGTTTGACTTTAAACATCTGTTCAGCTTGACACAAATTTAATCTCATTTCACAGAATTAGTAGTCCCAGCAGATAGAAAGCACATACAAGGATCAAGGTCAATGTTTCTAAAAGTAAAAGTGATTTTTCATTCAATTTTCATTCAATTCTCACAAGAACATTCCTCTTCCTCAAACCGAAGGCTAATTCAAATGTTTAAATGAGTAATGTGGGTATCAAACACTATGCCAAATGTTAGATAAACCATGTGAACACTCTTGGGGTCTGACCGTCACATTTTACTTTACATCACATTTAAAGTTTATCTGAAAATTATTTAATCTCTATTAAATCTTGATTCTCTTTGACTCGAACATCACACGTAAGCTCAATAGAAAGCATAGACACATTGGTTTTTTAGATCACCTAGAGCCAAAGGCTCAAGGTGAGCTATTCTGATCACTTTTTGTCCGTCGTCCGTCCGTCCGGCCGGCGTTAACTTTTAGCTTTAAACATCATCTCCTCCTGAACCGCAAGGACAATTTCCACCAAACATCACAGGAATGTTCCTTTGGTGGTCCTCTTTCAAAATTGTTCAAAGATTTAAATTCCATTGAGAACTTTGGTTGCTGCGGCATCAGAAAGGGGACAAAATGTCCAAACTTAAAAAATCTTCTCCTCCGAATCTGCCTGTCAGATTCAAATATAATTTGGTAGAAATGTTCCTTGGGTGACCCTCCATAAAAATTGTTCAAGCCATACCGATTGGTCAAAAAACATGGCAGTCAGGCGGCATCAGAAAAGGGGCAAAATGACAAAATTTGAAAATTCCATTTTTATGAAAGTGTTTGTCTGATTTTAAGAAAATATAATACGAATCTTACTTTAATGATCCTCTATTTAATTTGTTAAAGCCGTTTTGATTGGTTACACAGTCATAGCAACCAGGCGTCATCACAAAAGGGGTAAATTGAACTTTTAGCTACAAATGACAACCAACTTCTACCATTCCAATAGACCAATTTCCACAAAACATCACAGGAATGTTCCTTTGGTGGTCCTCTTTCAAATTTGTTCAAAGATTTAAATTCCATTGAGAACTTTGGTTGCTGCGGCATCAGAAAGGGGACAAAATGTCCAAACTTTAAAAATCTTCTCCTCCGAATCTGCCTGTCAGATTCAAATATAATTTGGTAGAAATGTTTCTTGGGTGACCCTCTATAAAAATTGTTCAAGCCATACTGATTGGTCAAAAAACATGGCAGTCAGGCGGCATCAGAAAAGGGTAATATGACAAAATTTGAAAATTACATTTTTATGAAAGTGTTTGTCTGATTTTAAGAAAATATAATACGAATCTTACTGTAATGATCCTCTATTTAATTTGTTTAAGCCGTTTTGATTGGTTACACAATCATATCAACCAGGCGTCATCACAAAAGGGGTAAATTGAACTTTTAGCTACAAATGACAACCAACTCCTACCATTCCAATAGACCAATTTCCACAAAACATCACAGGAATGTTCCTTTGGTGGTCCTCTTTCAAAATTGTTCAAAGATTTAAATTCTATTGAGAACTTTGGTTGCTGCGGCATCAGAAAGTGAGAAAAATACCCAAATTTTAAAATCCTTTTCCTCCATAATCTGCTTGTGCGATTGCAAGATAATTTGGTAGAAATGTTCCTTTATATAAGTGACACTCTAAATAAACTGTTGAAGCCATATTGATTTCGTTGAAAAACAGGGCAGCAAGGCTGCATCAGGAAAGGTGCAAAATGACAAAAACTTTATAATTCCATTCTTATTAAAGTTCTTGTTAGATTTCAAGATATAAATGGCCTTTACTGATAAGCTGTTTCTTGAGAAGTGTCCACTCCTTGCAGTTTCATTTGCAATCCTTGATCAAAGTTTCCCAGATATTTGCAGTTAAATATTTGCTACTAATTTACTATCAATTAGGTGATCGATTTAGGGCCATCTTGGCCCTCTTGTTGTTTTTGTTTCTATAAAACAGTTTCAGTCTTTCCGTTTTCTGACAATTGAAATATTTATGGCTGATTCTCCTGCCACGTACATGTCACTAAGAGCGATGGTTCATACCATGTATATAAAATATAACGTATTATCTCAATCCACATGTTTTTATTGATGGATTAATTAATGTAGAAGGTCTTCAAATATTGTAAATAGTTTGTTGATCAAAGCAACATGGTATTTTATTGGTTTGGTATATAAACAAAGCTAATAGATCAGTGAACAATTTATTATAAATGTTTATTTCTTTATTCTATTGAGTAATACTAAGTAATTTTGTTTTTATGGGTTTTTTAATTGATTAAAAATTTGCCATTTGAACAGGTTAATTTATTTTTTAATTCTTCAGAAATATTTTGTAACCAGGTCATATTTTCATTCTCTGACATTTCATGTCATTTTTGTTAATTATAAGTCATTGGGCTCATTGGTTGAATTGGTCATTTGACAGAATCTTTGAAAACATTTCAATTGTCAATTCTTCTTTTGTAAGAGTCAGACCTCTTTAAATTGTTCTTTAAAAATACTGTTGATTGAGAACTTTGAGAAGATTGAATACTGGTAAGATTTTTATATGCATTCAGACAAGCGCCATTGTATTGGTTTACGTATATATGTGGTGCGAACTGTTATGGACCGAATGATATGATAAGGGTTACTTCCCTTGATATAATCTCCGCCATTTGTATACTCAACATGTTGTGATTATCTGACTCGACAATTAAAGCGTTTCCTTATAAATGAACTGTGTTTATTCGTCTAAAGTTAATACCAACTGTTAACTGGCATGGTGGCAGCGGCTTTACGTACCCAACTCAATCAAGTGAGTAAACATTTCGAAAAAGAATGAGGAAAAAAGAAACATTTAACAGTGATTTTATTTTAACACGACCAAAGGCGGTCTGGACGAGATAGTTACCAATAAAACTATAAAACAAACACATCTAAAGGAACATTAAATTGTCAAGATACAATATAGCACATGTAAGAGCACCGAAACAGTGGTCTTTGACAAAACAAAAAACTCTAACATCGTTTAAGTCGTGGCGACAAAATTTAAAATACACGTTATCTTTAGATCCACATTTTGCCACATTTTTGACAGATGGGGTCATGTGGGAGAGGAAGACTAATGCCAATCCAACGCGAGGATTTGTCGATGATGATGACGGAACAGCGGCACAGAAAACGACTCACTTAGAACTAATGTTAGGACAGATCGCAAACTACTGTCCAGTAATTTCCCATAACACCATCGTAAAAAATTCAACTTCTGTAAAAGGAATCTGGCAGGCTATCCGCCTACATTATGGCTTCCAAACATCAGGTGGCCATTTTTTAGATCTAAACAACATCCGCCTTGAGCCAGGTGAGAGGCTTGAGGATTTGTTTCAAAGGCTCACAAGTTTCGTAGAAGATAATTTGATACGCGCTGATGGTTCAATTTCACACCACGGAGAGGTTCCTGCAGCAGATGAAGAACTTTCCCCTACACTTGAGAATATGATAATACTTACGTGGTTGCGTCTTATCAATCCTGGACTCCCTGCCCTAGTTAAACAAAGATATGGCACCTAGCTCCGCTCGAAGACATTAGCTTCGTTAAAACCAGAAATTTCACAGGCTTTAGACAGCCTCTTAGAAGAAATTAACACCACTGCTGATGCAAGAGTGCTTAGGGCAGCATTCCACACACCCGTCTCTGCTAAGAAAAAATACTATTTTAACACTCAAACGTCGACTAAACGATCAACTCCAATTTGTCCTCTTTGCAAACAGGCTGGTCGTTCGAAATACCAACACTTTTTGTCAGATTGTAAATTCTTACCAGAAGAAGACAAGAAGTTCATAACAAAAGTCCGTCAAACTGTCAGTGAAGACCTAGATGACAACACTGATGATCAATTGGAAGAGAATGTGACCCTATACCTAGTCTTAGTATCCGTACTACGTCAACTTCGCGTCGTGTTGCCACAAAACAATCACCTTACATGAAAGTTTTTCATGATCACCACCCATTAACTCTTACTCTTGACACTGTAGCTGAAGTTAGTATGATTAAACACTCTATAGCAAAACAAGTTTGTGCGCCAATAAAAAAAAAGTTCTCAAACTGCTCTGCAAGCAGACGGCATCACACCCCTAAAAATAGTAGGTGAAACGCAACTGACATTGACTCGTGATAATGTTGAACTTGCATTAGAAGCTTTGGTCGTAGATGATCTTGATGTAGATGTCCTAGCAGGCATACCGTTCATGAATATTAATGACATAGCTGTAAGACCAGCCAAACAACAAATACTCATCAGTGAATCCAGTTGTTGTTATTACGGCCAAGAACATCCAGACTCAACAGATAGTAGAGTTTGACGAACTCAAGCATTCGTTTTGCGGGCAAGCTGCGCCTCAGCTGTAGTGTGGCCAGGAGAGTATATTGAGATTGACATACCTTCGACTATAGATCCAGAATGCACATTATCTCTAGAACCTAGGTCAGACTGTATTAATATAAAAGGAAATTGGCCTACCCCTCAATTAGTGGAAGCTGTCGGCGGTAAAGTTTGTATCTTAAATGATTCATCAGAACCAAAAAGGATTAAAAAGCACGATCACTTTTGCCAGGTGCGTTATACCACTGAACTAGATACCACTGACCAATCAAAAGTATATGCTTCTAGTAGTAAGTCTGCTATCGCGACACCAACTTCATCTGACTTCTCAGATGCCGTTAAACTTGATCCTGATAACATTTTACCAGATAAAATGCGTTCACAGTTTAAAAGTCTACTACAAAAGTATGATTCGGTATTTGATCCTGCTTTCAATGGCTACAATGGCATGGTTGGATCATTTAAAGCAAATGTAAACATGGGTCCAGTTCAACCTCCACAACGAAAAGGTAGAGTTCCACAATATTCCCACGAGTAACTTCATTTCTATCTACTGTGAGCCGATACCAGGTTAATGTGCGTCATCTTGCCGGCTCAGCAAATGTTCCATCCGATTTCGCAAGGCGCAATGCCCCTGATTGTGATGAACCGCAATGTCAGATTTGCTAATTATGTCTCCACCCATTACATGGGGGTGACATATTGTTTTTGCCCGTTCCGTCCGTCCTTCCGTCTGTCACACTTGTTTCCGCTCAATAACTGAAGAATGCTTAGGCGTAGGAACTTCATACTTGGTATGTAGGTTGGTCATGATCAGTAGCTGACCCCTATTGATTTTGATAACAGAAGGTCAAAGGTCAAGGTCATGGTGACCTTGTGAGGTAAAAAATGGTTTCCGCTCAATAACTGAAGAACGTTTTGGCTGAGGAACTCCATACTTGGTATGCAGGTTGGCCATGCCTAGTAGAAGACCCCTATTGATTTTGAGGTCAGTACGTCTAAAGTCAAGGTCACAGTGACCATGAGCTTGAAAGGTCACAGTAAAAATGAGCTGATAAATAGTTTTTGCTTGGGCCCAGGAACTTCATACTTAATGTGCAGGTTGGTCACTACCAGCAAATGACCCCTATTAATGTTAAGATCACTAGGTCAAAGGTCAAGGTCACATCCGTCACACTTGTTTACGCTCAATAACTGAAGAACGCTTGGGCATAGGATCTTCATATTTGGTATGCAGGTTGGTCATGACCAGTAGATGACTCCTATTGATTTTGATGTCAGAAGGTCAAAGGTCAAGGTCATGGTGACCTTGTGAGGTAAAAAATGGTTTCTGCTCAATAACTGAAGAAGGCTTAGGCCGAGGAACTCCATACTTAGTATGCAGGTTGGCCATGCCCAGTAGAAGACCCTATTAATTTTGAGGTCAAAGTCAAGGTCACAGTGACCTTAAGCTGAAAGGTCACTGACAATGAGCTGAAACATTGTTTTTGCTTAATAACTGTAGAATGCTTTGGCCATGGAAGTTAATACTTGGTGTGCAGGTTGGTCACCACCAGTAGATGACCCCTATTGATTTTGAGGTCACTAGCTTAAAGGTCAAGGTCATGGTAACCTTCAGATGAAAAATGGTTTCCTCTCAATAACTAAAGAATGCTTATGTTAAGGAACTTCATACCTGGTGTGCAGGTTGGTCCTAACCAGTAAATGACCTTTGTTGAATTTGTTTGATTTTAAGGTCAAATGTCGAAGGTCATGGTAACCTTCAGCTGAAAAATGTGTTTTACTCAATAACTCAAGAACGCTTGTAGATGACTCCTATTGATTTTGAGGTAGGTCAAAGGTCAAGGTCGCGGTGGCCTTTGGCTGAAAAATGGTTTCCGATCAATAACTGAAGATTGCTTGGGCCCAGGAACTTCATACTTGGTGTGCAGGTTGGTCACGAGCAGCAAATGACCCCTATTGATTTTGAGGTCACTAGGTCAAAGACCAAGGTCATGGTAACCCTCAGCTGAAAAATGGTTTCCACTCAATAACTGAGGATTGTCACTGTTGCTTCATCTCCAGTCCAAAACTAAAAAAATCATCTCCATCATTTCTTTTCCTCCCCTACGACCACACAAATGGGGAGACAAGCGCTTTTTCAAAAAACCAATCTCTAGTTCATAATAGAGACGGAGGATACAGTTGTGAGATCGGTTCAAATAAGCGACATTATAGAAAATGTAATTCGGTTGCCATTTACTACCAGATCTGCTTGGCTTAACGTTCAAACGGAATGTCCCGATCTCCGTCGGACACACGCTCATCTAAAACAAGGAACTCGTCCTTCAAAGAAAATAACAAACGTGAAAGACGTTAAAAGATATATAAATGTGGCAACAATAGCAAAAGACAATCTGCTAGTCGTCAAACGTAATGATCCACTAAAGCAATCTACCGAGCTCATAGTTGTACCTAGATCAGTTTTAGATGGTTTAGTCACAGCTCTACACATCAAGTTGAACCATCCATCAAAACACCAGCTTCAACAAGTGATGAAACGTCACTTTTATGCGCTTAACATGGACAGTTCTATAACTCGCATATCTGAATCTTGCCACACATGCGCCTCTTTAAACAAGTTCCCTGCAACAGTCGCGCAACAGTCCTCAGAGGATCCTCCATAATCTATCGGTTTATCATTTGAAGCGGACGTGATGAAACGTAATAGACAATTAATTCTAGTTCTTCGAGAAACAGCAACCTCGTTTACCACAGCAATGATTATTGACAATGAAAAGCATGACACGCTCCGTGATGCTCTTGCTAGGCTTTCAGTTGAATTACACCCATTAGATGGCCCACCAGCTGTCATTAGGGTCGATCCTGCGCCTGGTTTTATGGCATTAGTAAACGATGACACTTTAAAACGACTACATATTGGTCTTGAAATGGGTCGAATTAAGAACGCTAACAAAAACCCTGTAGCAGAAAAAGCCATCAGTGAACTTGAGGACGAACTATTACGCTTTGAACCAGGAGGTGGACCTGTAACACCTTTAGGACTTGCAATAACAATTGCACGCCTTAATTCGCGTATTCGCATACATGGACTATCATCACGTGAGTTATGGACACAAAGGAGTCAATTTACACATGAACAATTGCCACTTAACGACCAACAAATAATTATTGACCAACAGGCACAGCGCGCAAAGAATCATCCCCATAGCGAAAAGTCTAAACATACAAAGACAAGAAGCCACTCTGATATCAATGTTGGTGACCTAGTTTATCTTTATTGCGACAGAAACAAATCTCAAGCCCGCAGTAGATATCTTGTTGTAAAAATTGACGGTGAATGGTGTTTAATCAAGAAATTTTCTGGTAATCAACTTCGAGCTTCCGTGATATAAAGTTAAGATGGATGAATGTTATCGCGTTAAAGGTTATATCGCGACATCATCACTACAAGCAAAATATAACTGCGAAGAAGAAGACTTGTTGTGTCAGAAACAGTATCCCATGCCGCAACCGGCAGATATACCAATAACTTTATCAAATCCCTCAATCGACATAAGCCAACCGACTGAGTGTCCTATACCTTTGGGAACACTGGAAGATAGTTTTCATGAATCAGATGGGGAACTGGTAGACTCGATAGCTTCTTGTATTCCGTTATCCAATACAAGACATATTCCAAATGATAATGAACCCGGCAACTCTTCGAGACCGCAGAGAATTCGTAAACGCCCAAACTATTTGAAGGACTATGTACAATAAGTAAACAAATAGACCAGCAACATGATAACTAAATACTTAGTTCATGACTATTATTAACAACGTTAATATCACATTACCAGTTTGACATATGTGTTTATATACAATTTGTGAACTTTCAAATTCTCAAGATTTTGTTCAACCATTATGATATTAGTGGTAGATTTTGTTCTCTTTCATTTTAATAGTTACTTAACCTGTCATGGTTTCTTAAATTTGTAACCAGTATGACATATGTGTTTATATACAATTTGTGAACTTTCAATTCTAAAGATTTTGTTCAACCATTATGATATTAATGGTATATTTTGTTTTCTTTAATTTTAATAGTTACTTAATCTGTAATAGTTACTTAAATTTGTATTGTTCACTTAATTTGTATTTGTATGTTTTATTAAGTAATTGTACTTACAAAACTGCATTTATTCTTAAATTGAAGTATTACTTTTAAAAAAGAGAAAAGAGATAGCGCCATTGTATTGGTTTACGTATATATGTGGTGCGAACTGTTATGGACCGAATGATATGATTAGGGTTACTTCCCTTGATATAATCTCCGCCATTTGTATATTCAACATGTGATTATCTGACTCGACAATTAAAGCGTTTCCTTATAAATGAACTGTGTTTATTCGTCGAGAGTTAATACCAACTGTTAACTGGCGAAGTTGTCATTGGCTGGAATGTATTTGTGACTCTTTTTATTAATGAATTTCTGGAAATGGAAATGGGTTTTCGTGAACTAAATTTTAGAATGGCAGCATTTCATTTGTCGGTTATTTTCGTTTAATACTTAATGTTGCATGTTCAAATGTTCATTTCACATTACTTAACTATGACATGTCCTTCTTACAGCACCACAGCACATTGGCATGAAGACGAGAGTAGTGTATTGATATGAAAGAGTACATTCACTTTAATAAATTGGTAAGTTTTTCCACTTTCAACTCTACATGTTAATGTAATTGTATATTTTATAAGTAACATGTTTCATTTGTATACTTGTCTTATGGCCATCTGTTTGTTTGTCTTAGTCGTAAGTTCGAACCAACTGATTTTCATAAGTAAGTTAGACAGCATAACCGGTCTAAAGACTCTAATTATTATTTATATAAAAGGTATTTTTATTACATGTATTTAGTATGTTTATTTATTTATTTTGACAGATGTAACACACTCTTCGTACATCTGGAATAAACTATTTTAACCAACTGAGGAATTCCGTTTTACTTTAGCAACCACCCCCATAGGTTACATTTAAACAACTGAAATGAAATCATTCTTCACAATTTGAACACTCAATAGTTGTGGGATTTGAGTCATCCTGAAGCAATCTACACTAGTAGTTTCCTTTACAATTGAAAATATTTTACTGTAAATTTTACACAACTAGAGACATGTTTTTTATATGTCCCTGACACAACTTTCCATACTTGGTTGGTATCAATAAGAAAAAACAGTTCAGGAAAGACAACTCAGGAAAAGTATGTGGTTCTAAATCTCGCAGCTTTAATTGACTGTTGATTGAGTTGAACAATTTAATCAATTATTGTATGTGGCTGGAGACAATCCAATAAATGCTGTGTACGTGGCAGAAGACACTACGAAAATGTATATAACATCTATATAACTTCATTTATAAGAGCTTTGTTTCTATGGCAGCAGTTGAACTCTGGTTGTGAATGAAAACAGAATAAAAGTAACTATTTTATTTGATTAACATATATGCAGATCATTGATTATTAAAGTTCCTTTCACAAAATTATTCCATGAATTATTTCTTTGATATGTTTGAACAAGGGCTTGTTTTTATAGTAACAAGCATCTATTGAATCAATTTAGCTACATCATTAGATAAAAATTCAACCCTTGCATAATTCTTAGCTGGACTCCTACTTAAAAAGAACACTGCAAAAAGGAGTAATTTTTCATGAATCATGATAAGCCAATTCTCCTTTTGTCACAATGTTTTTCAAATGTTCTCTGCTGCACAGGCGTCAAACTGCAGGTGGGATAGGGTTAACTACTGTATCGGAGATGTCCCTTAACCCTTTCCCACATACAACAATTCTTAAACAGACAACTGAATACATATAGGTTAAAATATAGAAATCTTTATCAATGAAAATATTATTTTTGCTCATAAATCATAAGCAATTTCTTATTTTTAGCTCATCTGAGCACAAAGTGCTCAAGGTGTGTAACTGTGATCTCCTTAAGTCCGGCGTCCGGCAATTTCTTCTCCTCAGTAACCATTGGGTCAATTGGGATGAAAAATCACAGAAAGCATCCTGTCAATGACCTCACCAGAATACCTTCATATTTTTGTGATCCATGCATAATTCTGGTTTCCATGGCAACGAAACGAAAAAACTTTAAAATTCTTCTTCTCCCAAACTGGTTGGTTGATTTTCAAATCATTTTGTAGAAATGTTCCTTGGACAAACCTCTACTAGATTCCTTCAAGTCATGTTGATACTTAAAAAAAAACATGGCTGCCACAAGGCGGGGTATTTTGCCTTATATGGCTTAAGTGAAAACTTAAGAAATCTTCTCCTCCGAAAGTGTTTGGCCGATTTTCAAATAATTTTGTAGAAATTTTCTTAGGATGACCCTCTATCAGAGTCCTTCAAGTCATGTTGATTGTTCGAAAACTATGGCCGCCAGGTGGCGAAGGTAAAGTTGAAAAAAACAAGTAACTGTAGGATTGCAAGCAATACCATAATCCCCTACCGGTTTGCACGTTTTGACTTATTAATATTCTAAGTCCAAAAAGGGGCATAACTCATAAAAAAATTGACGAAATCCCATGAAACGCGAACTTGATCTGTGACACATGATTACAGAGGCATATACAAAATTTCAGCTCAATACCTCAAAGCATGTAGAAAAAAAATGCGGAAAACGAATATTCTAAGTCCAAAAAGGGGCATAACTCATAAAAAAATTGACGAAATCCCAGGAAACGCGAACTTGATCTGTGACACATGATTACAAAGGCATATACAAAATTTCAGCTCAATACCTCAAAGCATGTAGAAAAAAAGTGCGGAAAACTGATTTGCCGGACTGACTGACTGACAGATGGACTGACTGACGGACTGACGGACTGACGGACGAAGTGCAAACCTAATAGTCCCCTTCGGCACGCCGGTAGGGGACTAAAAACGGAGAGCGATCTAGGGCCATAATGGCCCTCTTGTTTCAACGATGTTTTCAATTGTAGTCTGCTGCAAATGCATCAAAATGCTTCTGCCAGCGGTTACTTTTGTAACAGGCGAAGTTTGTGGGCCACACAATGATTATTTATTTCAACTACATGAGTCAAATCAGCATTGAATATAATAGCCTATTCTCTCTTTTTAAAAGGAATCCGCTGTGGTTGAGTGGTTAGCGTCGGGGATTTCGAAACCGGGTGTCACAGGTTCGATCCCCAGTCACGGCACTACGGTCATGGTGGAGTGCCTTTGGGCAAGGCACATTTTCTAGCCTAGTACTGGTTTGTTTACCCAGGGATCATGAATAATTAAATTTAATAGCGAGCTAAATGACCTTAGCTGTCGATGCGCCATAAAACAATATACATTCATTCATTCTCTTTTTAAACTGCTTGTCTGATTCGTAGATAATTTGGTAGAAACATTCCTTGGGTGAAAATCTATATTGGTTGAAAAAGATGGCAGTTATGTGGAATCAAAAAGGTGCAAAATGACAAAACTTTAAAAATCACTTTCTTATGAAAGTGCTCCTGATTTCACGATTATTTTACTAGAAATGTTCCTTCAGTGACATTCTACATAATTTGTTCAAGTCATATTGATTGGTTGAAAAACATATCCATCAGATGGCATCTGACAGCATCAGAAAAGAGTTGAAATGAAGTTATCTATAGCTTCAAACGAATTTTGCATGGATATGAAAACTTCTTTATCACATATTCTTTGATCAACAGGAAGTGTTGAACGATCCATGAATAAAAATGTTCCAAGTCAAAGGCTTCTGCTGGTTGAGTCATGATAAGGCGATTAACTCAATAAGAAGATCCTTTGAGTCCATTATAAGTTATAACAGTCCTGAAAGAGAAGCACAGGAGAGATCAGTTGCACGCCGCCATGGGATTGTTTGTATTTATACAGAGATACAACTTTGTCACAGCAATGTTTATGATGTCTGACATCTTGCCTGTTCTGTACCAGCTTTAAAAACCAATGCAGGTAAGAAAACGATCTATTTGCTTCCATAAATATATCTTTGTAGGTGTTGATACTCCAATAGAAAAGGGAAATCATTTCATGCAATTGTTTATACTCGTGCTGCTTTGATCCATGATGGTGAGTGGTCTATATACAAAGCTAATTTGACCCATGATGGTGAGTGGACTATGTACAATGCTGTTTTGACCCGTGCTGGTGAGTAGAAGAAGTCACATGGGTACACATCCTGGCTCTAAGGTGCGTGGTTAAGAAGCTGAAACCCTAGTTGATGTATGGCTGTCTGTATTGATGCTGCTCAGTGAGACAGGCCCTCGACCCTCTTCTTTTGCATTGCTTGCAAGAAATCTCGTTTTTATGTCAAAAATACATTAGCAGTATTTTAATACCTGATATATAATCTCAATAACCTTAGTTCAATCCAGAAAAGAAGCTTGCGCAGCCTTGCGTAGCCCTCATGCCTGTGTGATATACGCAGCCTCCGATTAAATAGCGGGGCACATGCTCAAACATGGGAAGCAGTGAAAGTCTATACAGATTTGGTTGAAATTTGTCTATACTAATTTGGATCATTTAAACATGCTGTGTTCATGCCTTTACAAAGTGACTATACATATTTGAATTTCATTTTACTACAGGTTCGGCAATGTGTCTTTACAGATTTGAATTTCATTTTTCTACCGGTTCAACACAGTGTCTATACAGATTTGAATGATACTGGTTTGCCTTCATGTCAAAAGAAGTCTTTATCGATTTAGGTCTCAACTCATGTAG
This sequence comes from Serripes groenlandicus, assembly GCA_031761405.1. Taxonomy (NCBI): domain Eukaryota; kingdom Metazoa; phylum Mollusca; class Bivalvia; order Cardiida; family Cardiidae; genus Serripes; species Serripes groenlandicus. The sequence continues at coordinate 42,204 of JASEVX010000490.1, read as the reverse complement.
TCTCTCAGTCTTTAATATTTGTTGAAAACTGTCTATAAAGATCTAAGAGGACACTAGTTACTCGTTAGTCATTTTAAAATGCGTGTCTATACAGATTTGAATTTGATTTTCCAATAGGTTCATCAGTATGTCTATACAAATTTGAATTTGATTGTTCAATAGGTTCGACAGTGTGTCTATACAGATTTGAATTTGATTTTTCAATAGGTTCGACATTGTGTCTATACAGATTTGAATTAGATTTTTCAAAAGGGTCGACAGTGTGTCTATATAGATTTGAATTGAATTTTTCAATAGGTTCTACAGTGTGTCTATACAGATTTTAATTTCATTTTACTACAGGTTCAGCAGTGTGTCTATATAGGTTTGAATTTGTTTTTACTACCAGTTTGACAGAGTGTATATACAGATTCGAATGTCATTTTACTACAGGCTCAACTTCATGTCAAAAGAAGTCTTCACCGATATAGGTCTCACTCATGTAGTCTCTCAGACTTTAGTATTTGTTGAAAACTGTCTATATAGATCTAACAGGACACGATATACTCGCTAGTCATTTTAAAATGCGAGTCTGTACATATTTGACTTTGATTTTTCAATAGGTTCAACAGTGTGTCTATACAGAATTTAGTTTTTTAATAGGTTCGACAGTGTGTCTATACAGATTTGAATATCATTTTTCAATAGTTTGAGAGTGTGTTTATACAGATTTGAATTTGATTTTTCAATAGATTCAACAGTGTGTCTATACAGATTTGAATTTAAATTTTTAGTAGGTTGGAAAGTGTATTTATACAGATTTGAATTTGGTTTTTTAATAGTTTCAACAGTGTGTCGATACTGATTGAATTTAATTTTTCAATGGGTTCGACAGTGTGTCTATACAGATTTGAATTTAATTTTTTAATAGGTTCGACAGGGTGTCTATACAGATTTGAATTTGATTTTATTTAATAGGTTAGACAGTGTGTTTACAGATTTGATTTGAATTTTTCAATAGGTTTGACAGTGTTTTTATACAGATTTGAATTTTCAATAGGTTCGCCAGTGTGTCTATACAGATTTGAATTTGAATTTAATTTTTAATAGGTTCGACAGTGTGTCTATATACAGATTTGAATTTTATTTGCCAATAGGTCCGACAGTGTGGCTATACATATTTGAATTTTATTTTACTACAGGTTCTGTCTATACAGATTTAAATTTGATTTTTTTCTACCTGTTAGACAGAGTGTTTATACAAATTTGGATGTCATTTTACTACAGGTTCGACTTCATGTCAAAAGAAGTCTTTACCGACTAGGTCTAAACTCATGTAGTCTTTGAGTCTTTAATATTTGTTGAAAACTGTCTTTATAGATCTAAGAGGATACTTGTTACTCGCTAATCATTTTAAAATGCGTGTCTATACAGATTTAAATTTGATGTTTCGGTAGGTTCATCAGTGTGTCTTTACAGATTTGAATTTTCTTTTTCAACAGGTTAGACAGTGACAATAACTGTGTGTGTGTGTATATATATATATATATATATATATATATATATATATTTGAATTTGATTCTTCAATAGTTTCGACAGTGTGTCTATTCATATTTGAATTTGATTTTGAAGTCGACATTGTATCTATACATATTTAAATTTGTTTTTTTAATAGGTCAGACAGCGTGTCTATACATATTTGAATTTGATTTTTCAATAGGTTCGACAGTGTGTCTATACAGATTTGAATTGAAATTTTCAATACGTTTGACAGTGTTTCTATACAGATTTTTAATTAATTTTACTACAGGTTCGGCAGTGAGTCTATATAGATTTGAATTGAAATTTTCAATAGGTTTGACAGTGTTTCTATACAGATTTTTAATTCATTTTACTACAGGTTCGGCAGTGAGTCTATACAGATTTGAATTAAAATTTCCAATAGGTTCGACAGTGTTTCTATACAGATTTTTAATTCATTTTACTACAGGTTCGGCAGTGAGTCTATACAGATTTGAATTGAAATTTCCAATAGGTTTGACAGTGTTTCTATACAGATTTTTAATTCATTTCACTACAGGTTCGGCAGTGAGTCTATACAGATTTGAATTGAAATTTTCAATAGGTTCGACAGTGTTTCTGTACAGATTTTTAATTCATTTTACTACAGGTTCGGCAGCGAGTCTATACAGATTTGAATTTGAATTTAATTTTTAATAGGTTCGACACGGTGTCTACAGATTTGAATTGAATTTTTCAATAGGTTTGACAGTGTTTTTATACAGATTTGAATTTTCAATAGGTTCGCCAGTGTGTCTATACAGATTTAAATTTGAATTTAATTTTTAATAGGTTCGACAGTGTGTCTATATACAGATTTGAATTTTATTTTCCAATAGGTCCGACAGTGTGGCTATACATATTTGAATTTTATTTTACTACAGGTTCTGTCTATACAGATTTAAATTTGATTTTTTTCTACCTGTTAGACAGAGTGTCTATACAAATTTGGATGTCATTTTACTTCAGGTTCGACTTCATGTCAAAAGAAGTCTTTACCGACTAGGTCTAAACTCATGCAGTCTTTGAATCTTTAATATTTGTTGAAAACTGTCTATATAGATCTAAGAGGATACTAGTTACTCGCTAGTCATTTTAAAATGCGTGTCTATACAGATTTAAATTTGATGTTTCGGTAGGTTCATCAGTGTGTCTTTACAGATTTGAATTTGATTTTTCAATAGGTTCCACATTGTGTCTATACAGATTGGAAAGGAAATTTTTAATAGGTTCGACAGTGTTTCTATATAGATTTGAATTGAAATTTTCAATAGGTTGGACGGTGAGTCTATATAGATTTGAATTGAAATGTTCAATAGGATTGACAGTGTTTCTATACAGATTTTTAATTCATTTTACTACAGGTTCGGCAGTGAGTCTATACAGATTTGAATTGAAATTTTCAATAGGTCGACAGTGTTTCTATACAGATTTTTAATTCGTTTTACTACAGGTTCGGCAGTGAGTCTATACAGATTTGAATTGAAATTTTCAATAGGTTTGACAGTGTTTCTATACAGATTTTTAATTCATTTTACTACAGGTTTGGCAGTGAGTCTATACAGATTTGAATTGAAATTTTCGATAGGTTCGACAGTGTTTCTATACAGATTTTTAATTATCCCCTCGGTTACGAAGTAAGCGAGAAAGGGATATAGTAACGGGACCGTCTGTATGTATGTGTGTCCTTCCGTCCGTAACAAACCTTGTCATCACTCTACACTAACCATTTCTTGACAGATCTTAACCAAACTTGGTATAAAGTAAGTATATGGTAACATCTTGAAGCCTATTGATTTTCAAGGTCATAGGTCATAGGTCAAAGGTCAAGCCCAAAATAGCCCAAAATTGGACTTGCAATATTTCCGTCCGTAACAAACCTTGTCATCACTCTACACTAACCATTTCTTGACAGATCTTAACCAAACTTGGTATAAAGTAAGTATATGGTAACATCTTGAAGCCTATTGATTTTCAAGGTCATAGGTCAAAGGTCAAGCCCAAAATAGCCCAATATTGGACTTGCAATATTTCCGTCCGTAACAAACCTTGTCATCACTCTACACTAACCATTTCTTGACAGATCTTAACCAAACTTGGTATAAAGTAAGTATATGGTAACATCTTGAAGCCTATTGATTTTCAAGGTCATAGGTCAAAGGTCAAGCCCAAAATAGCCCAAAATTGGACTTGCAATATTTCCGTCCGTAACAAACCTTGTCATCACTCTACACTAACCATTTCTTGACAGATCTTAACCAAACTTGGTATAAAGTAAGTATATGGTAACATCTTGAAGCCTATTGATTTTCAAGGTCATAGGTCAAAGGTCAAGCCCAACATTGGACTTGCAATATTTTCAGCTGTGGCAACCTTGTCACCACTCTACACTGACCATTACTTGACGGATTTTAACAAAACTTGGTATAAAGTTACTTTATGATAATATCTTGAAGCCTATTGATTTTCAAGGTCATAGGTCAAAGATCAAGCCCAAAATTGGACTTGCAATATTTTCAGCTGTGGCAACCTTGTCACCACTCTACACTGACCATTACTTCACGGATTTTAACAAAACTTGGTATAAAGTTACTTTATGATAATATCTTGAAGCCTATTGATTTTCAAGGTCATAGGTCAAAGGTCAAGCTCAAAATTGGACTTACAATATTTTCAGCTGTGACAGCCTTGTCACCACTCTACACTGACCATTCCTTGACCGATCTTTATAAAACTTATTATACAGTTAGTTTATGATAATATTTGAAGCCTATTGATTTTCAAGGTCATAGGTCAAAGGTCAAGCCCAAAATTGCACTTACACTATTTTCAGCTGTGGCAACCTTGTCACCACTCTACACTGACCATTACTTGACAGATTTTAACCAAACTTGGTATACAGTTACTTTATGATAATATCTTGAAGCCTATTGATTTTCAAGGTCAAAGGTCAAGCCCAAAATTGCACTAACACTATTTTCAGCTGTGGCAACCTTGTCACCACTCTACACTGACCATTACTTGACAGATTTTAACCAAACTTGGTATACAGTTAGTTTATGATATGTCTTGAAGCCTATTAGTTTTCAAGGTCATAGGTCAAAGGTCATGCCCAAAATTGAACTTGATTGAACTTACAATATATCTCAGCTGTGGCAACCTTGTCACCACTCTACACTGACCATTCCTGGACAGATCTTATCCAAACTTGGCATACAGTTAGTTTGTGACAATATTTTGAAGCCTATTGATTCAAGGTCATAGGTCAAAGATCGAAGTCAAAAATTGGACTTAAATATTTAGATCACAGGAGAACTCAATGTGAAAATGGAAAGCCGAGGGGATGCATCCGCTTTGCGGTGCCCTTGTTCATTTTACTACAGGTTCGGCAGTGAGTCTACAGATTTGAATTGAAATTTTCAATAGGTTTGACAGTGTTTCTATACAGATTTTTAATTCATTTTACTACAGGTTAGGCAGTGAGTCTATACAGATTTGAATTGAAATTTTCAATAGGTTTGACAGTGTTTCTATACAGATTTTTAATTCAATTTACTACAGGTTCGGCAGTGAGTCTATACAGATTTGAATTGAAATTTTCAATAGATTCGACAGTGTTTCTATACAGATTTTTAATTAATTTTACTACAGGTTCGGCAGTGAGTCTATACAGATTTGAATTGAAATTTGTTCTACCTGTTAGACAGAGTGTCTATACAGATTTGAATGTCATTTTACTACAGGTTCGACTTCATGTCAAAAGAAGTCTTTACCGATTTAGGTCTCAACATGTGTAGTCTCTCGGTCTTTAATATTTGTTGAAAACTATCTATATAGATCTAAGAGGACACAAGTTACTTGCTAGTCTTTTTGAATTTGATTTCTCTATAGGTTTGACAGTGTGTCTTTACAGATTTAGATCTCACCATGGATAGTCTCTTTAACATTAGATGAAAACTGTCTATACAGATTTTGAGGGACACTAGTTACTCGCTAGATATTAATGTGTGTCCAAACAGACTTGAATTTGATAATTGACTGCACTAAATGTTGCCTATATATCAAAAAGAAGTATATAAAGATTCAGATCTCCCCTTGGGTAGCCACTTGGTATATAATATTAGATAAAAACTGTTTTTACAGATCTCGAGAGACACTAGTAAATCACTAGGTATTAATGCATGTCTATACGTACATGTATTTGAATTTCATTTTTCTACCGGTGCGACAGTGTGTCTATACAAAGTTGTATTTCATTTTACGACAGGTTTGTCAGTGTGTCTTTACAGATTTGAATTTGATTTTTCTACTGGTTTGACAGTGTCTTATAATACAGATTTAAATTTCATTTTACTACAGGTTCGACAGTGTGTCTATACAGATTTGAATTTCATTTTACTACAGTTGAAGCATTATGTTCAATATAGAGTATGTAAAGGATTATTTTTTTTGGAATTCCACAAATAGGTTTCATTGAAATTATAGTCAACGCATCCACACATATCAGTGGATAATGTAAATGATATGGAAAATCACGTATACATCAGATGAGTATAGGTATATAAATAAACTATATATGACTGTTTTCACAAAAGGGTACTTCGTCGGATACTATCAAGTTTTATCAGAATAAAATGATTTTCAAACAGACAGAGAGAGCAACAGACACACACAGACAGAGAGAGTGCCAGAGACACACACAGACAGAGAGATCTACAGACACACACAGATATTGCCAGAGACAGACACACGGTGAGAAAGAGAGAGCGACATGAGAGTGATTTTGTATTATGGCCCTCTTTCGACTTAAAATTTTGTTTAAGTTTTTCGTGTCACCCCACTTTTTTTCAAAACCATTAGAGATATAGCTTATACACTTACAGTACTTATTTACCATTGTTACCTCCATCAACAGACAAGAGTTTATAACTTTGTCAAGTTTATTTTAAGAATTATGGCCCCTTTTTAGTTCACCTGAGCTTTGCATTTTTACCTTATATGGCTATATTGAAAACTTAAAAAATCTTCTCCATAAGTGTCAGGCCGATATTCAAATAATTTTGCAGAAATGTTCCTAGGGTGACCCTCTATCAGATTCCTTCAAGCCCAGTTGTGGGTGCGGGGCTTATATGGCTAAAGTGAAATGAAGTTTAGTTGTTCATGCCAAATCAAAAAATCTAAAAAAAATAGAATATCTTTAACACGTACAATTTTTTTTACCATCATAACCTTCACCAACAGCCAAGAGTACATAATTCAGTAAAGGTTTTTGCAAGAATTATGACCCTTTTTCGACTTAAAAACTACTTTGCTTATAAATAATATGATAAAGTACTTGGTTATTTTTTTTGTACCATCCACAAAAGTTTTGTTTTATTGGCAAGCACAAGAAAATCGAGCGTACTGTCCTCCGACAGCTCCTGTTTCTTCTATATCCTTAACTTTTCTCATAGTTTTTAGCTCGCCAGTACGAAGTACATGAGAGCTTATGTGTTACCGTCGGCACCGTCGGCACCGTCGGCGGTGGCGTAGACACCTAGGTTTAAGGTTTGTGTTTAAGGTTTTAATTTGGGTTTTAAGGGTTTATACCTTTAGGAACCATTTGTCATCCATCTACGCACACCACTACACCCGTCCTGACCCTGTGTGAAGGTCAAGATCATTTCTACTTGGTTCTACTTGGTTCAGTTACAAGGTTTAAGGTTTGCGTTTAACGTTTAACATATCACTCTGCATTCACTATTATGACATTGATTGCTTTCATATTTAGTTTATACATTTAGGAACTATTGGTCATCCATCTACGCACACCACTACACCCGTTCTGACCCTGGGTCAAGGTCAAGGTCATTTCTACTTGGTTCAGTTACAAGGTTTAAGGTTTGCGTTTAACGTTTAACATATCACTCTGCAGTCACTATTATGACATTGATTGCTTTCATATTTAGTTTATACATTTAGGAACTATTGGTCATCCATCTGCGCACACCACTACACCCGTCCTGCACCTGGGTCAAGGTCAAGGTCATTTCTACTTGGTTCAGTTACAAGGTTTAAGGTTTGTGTTTAACGTTTAACATATCACTCTGCATTCACTATTATGACATTGATTGCTTTCATATTTAGTTTATACATTTAGGAACTATTGGTCCATCTACGCACCCCACTACACCCGTCCTGACCCTGGGTCAAGGTCAAGTTATATCAGAGTTATTGCCCCTTTTCTGTCAAAAAATCTAACTTTTTCGTCACGTTTTCAAATAACTTTTTTTCTACTCAAAGGATTAGATTGAAACTTCTGACAAATGTTTATATCAATGTGTGTGATTGGTTCACAAAAGGGGGATAATCCAAATAATTTTATATCAGAGTTATTGCCCCTTTTCTGTCAAAAAATTAAATTTTCAAATAACTTTTTTTCTACCCGAAGGATTGGATTGAAACTTCTGACAAATGTTACTTTTTTTTTTATTCGACGTCTGTCTGTCTATTTTTTTTTTTTATCCGGCGTCTGTCCGTCACACTTTTTTCGTCACGTTTTCAAATAACTTTTGTTCTACTCAAAGGATTAGATTGAAACTTCTGACAAATGTTTTTATCAATGTGTGTGATTGGTTCACAAAAGGGCGATAATCCAAATAATTTTATATCAGAGTTATTGCCCCTTTTCTGTCAAAAATTTAAATTTTCAAATAACTTTTTTTCTACTCAAAGGATTGGATTGAAACTTCTGACAAATGTTTATATCAATGTGTATGATGGGTTCACAAAAAGGGGGATAATCCAAATATTTTTATATCAGAGTTATTGGCCCTTTTCTGTCAAAAATTTAATCTACTCAAAGGATTGGATTGAAACTTCTGACAAATGTTTATATCAATGTGTATGATGGGTTCACAAAAGGGGGATAATCCAAATATTTTTATATCAGAGTTATTGCCCCTTTTCTGTCAAATATTCAAATTACTTTTTTTCTGCTCAAAGGATTGGATTGAAACTTCTGACAAATGTTTATATCAATTTTTGTGATGGGTTCACAAAAGGGGGATAATCCAAATATTTTTTATATCAGAGTTATTGCCCCTTTTCTATCAAAAATTAAAATTTTCTGACAAGGCGCCGGCAGGTGACACACGTGCTCCGGGGAGCACTCCATTCTAGTTGAACTTAGAATTTTTGTCAAAAGTATTGAAAAGGTGTATTATCTTGCAATAGGTGATACTGTGCGACTTTACCTAATACTTTAACTGTTCTGAAGTAGGCCCTGATATACGATGGCCCTGATAGGCGAGCTATATTGTCCTCCGACAACTCTTGTTAGATGATGCATTGCTCTTTATTCTTCTTCAGAGTATGTAGTTGGAGACATGCATTTAGTGCAGGATGCTTCAGAAAAAATTATTTATATCAGAAAAGGGTGTGTATTTTTCATTATCATTATGTATCAATAATAGCATCTGATTATGTGTTAAATAGAGATGACCAAACATACCAAATGTGAGAATCGAATATTCATTCAGGAAACGGGCTGTCATTCCGGCTTGGCCAACTTTCTTTCTGACATTTGACAAAAGTCCATGCGACATGCGTCATTTGTCTTCCAACAATGGGCTAAGTCTATATGGAAAAGCAGCCAGTTGCTTGGGAAGATTGTTGTAGAAGTGAAGTGTGAATTGTGTGAAGTAGTGGTGTGAGAAAACCAGGAAACGCATGAGTAGGTGAACTGGCCGCCATGATATGAAAATGTTAAAAACGGCGTTAAACCCCAATCAATTGATTATCTTTGTTACTGCTGCATAAGTTTGGAAATCATTGTCGTAAATGATACATCAAACATCAGATACAAATTTACAAACAAATAATACATGAACAGGTATCACATGCTTACCAACCTTTTCTCATCCTCAAGGGGGAGTTTCATAATCTCAAAGTGGGGGATTGGGGTTTGAAGGGGGAGATTTTCAGCGCCATGAATTTAACAGTAGAAATGTTCACAATAGAACGGAATTTAGATAACTATGCAGGGATACATGTACAATACTTTCAATATTTAATTAAAAAGACTCACTTTTGAGAATGTTTTCTTTTTATTAGCATTTAAGATTTATTTTGGCATGTTTTCAAATCTGTCCTTTGATATTTAGAAATGTTTTAACTGTGGTTAACTAGAAAATCACCCAAGTTGTCTGTTATGTCAAAGACTTTCATATTAGATCCAAGAAAATAAAAATATTAACAACATTTTAATTTATAGACATACTTTTGAATGAAAAACACGGCTTCCAATGGAATAAAGACACATGGAGAAGAAATATACATGTACATGTATTAATCATTAAGTTGAGCTACACACATTGTTTTGAACTTGTTGAAAGAAAGGGCCTTTTATCAGTGACAAGATGTTAAAAAGTTGATGTTAGAAAATGATTGTAGTAATTTTCAGTACATTTATCCTCCTGATTTGATTTAAAAAAAAAAAAAAAAAAATTTTTTTTTTTTTTTTTTTTTTTTTTTTTTTTTTAAATTTTCGAATTTTCGAAAATCGTGAGTTTCTCCCTCACGATCGTGGGGGTGGGGTTACGCCCTTCAAATCGTGAGACTCACGATTGAATCTGGAGGGTTGGTAAGCATGGTATCACATAAAACATTGTGCAAAAGGTAGCCATTACTAATCAGGTGTTTTGCCTCCCTTTTCAGCAATCTTTTATCTCTGTTACAAGATAGGAACAACTGTGGTCGAATGGTTAGCATCTGGGATTTGATACCGGGAGTCCCAGGTTCGATCCCCAGTCGCTGCATGACGGTCATGGTTGATTGCGCCTGGCTAAGGCACAGTTCCTAGCCTAGTACTTGTTTGTTTCCATAGGGATAAAGAATAAGTTAACTGTCGCTGTGATATAACTGAAATAATATTGAAACGGCATAAAACCCCAATAAAACTGTTACAGAATATGAAAAAATTACTTTTTGAATGCCACGTCATAGTAAACCCCATTATACACTTTTAGGTTAACCAGTTGTTCACTTTTTTTACTAGCAAATAATAATTCAAGAGCTCTAGATAAGGGGCATATTGCTTGTTCTAAAATCCTTTTTTGACCCTCCAACCCTATGTTGTTGGTACTTTTTTGAGTACCCTCCATAAAGGGTTTGCTTTAATAATGAGAGAGAAATTGTGGGAAAAGAGCTTAATACCTCTCCTTATCTGGACCTCTGAGCCATGAAACGTGATGGAGAAGGTAGCCATTGCTAATCAGGAGCTTTGTTACACTTTTCTACAATGATTAACAAAAAATGCATTGTTTTCACATTTAAATGACTTGAAACACTTCTTTCAATTGAAGAATTTACACTTACACCATTCAAGACTTCATCAATAAACACGAAATGAATACACCATTATAAATTACTAACAGTTTTAAAATGGAAACTTTATTCAACTGCTAACAAACATTCATTAAATACGTATTGTTTTTATAGGGATTTTGCGCCATTTTCAACATTATTTCAGTTATATCAAGGTGGGATACATGATGTTAACCACTCATCTATGGCAGATTCTCTATTGTAACATGTATAATTAATGTAACCATTATTCAGAAGCGAGGCTTAACTGAATGTTAAATAACAACATTGACATCTAGGGCAATAAGTAAGGTCTGTCAATGTGACAAGCCTCATTCATCTACCACCATTAAGAAACAATCTATGTGGAACAGCAGCCAGGTACTTGAAAAGTCTGATGTGTGCAGTACTGGTGCGAGACAGCCAGGAAATCCAAGGGTAGGTGAACTGGCTGTCATGATATGACTGAGAGATTGTTATACCCCCCGCAAACTAAGTTTGGGGGGGTATATAGGAATCGCCCTGTCTGTCTGTCTGTATGTCCACATTTCTTGTAAGCACTACTCCTCCTAAACGGCTCAATGGATTTGGTTCAAACTTTACATGAAGGTTACATATCATATGTAGATATGCATGAAGGAAGATCATACGCCTCGGATTCTTCCAAGGGCAGATAATTCAACTTAGAGGTTACCTGCGAGGGACTCCTGTGCACATACCTCCACATTTCTTGTAAGCACTACTCCTCCTAAACGGCTCAATGGATTTTGTTCAAACTTTACATGAAGGTTACACATCATATCTAGACATGCATGAAGGAAGATCATACGCCTCGGATTCTTCCAAGGGCAGATAATTCAACTTAAAGGTTACCTGCGAGGGACTCCTGTGCACATACCTCCACATTTCTTGTAAGCACTACTCCTCCTAAATAGCTCAATGGATTTGGTTCAAACTTTACATGAAGGTTACACATCATATGTAGATATGCATGAAGGAAAATCATACGCCTCGGATTCTTCCAAGAGCAGATAATTTAACTTGGAGGTTACCTGCGAGGGACTCCTGTGCACATACCTCTACATTTCTTGTAAGCACTACTCCTCCTAAATGGCTCAATGGATTTGGTTCAAACTTTACATGAAGGTTACACATCATATGTAGATATGCATGGAGGAAGATCATACGCCTCAGATTTTTCCAAGGGCAGATAATTCAACTTAGAGGTTACCTGCGAGGGACTTCTGTGCACATACTTCCACATTTCTTGTAAGCACTACTCCTCCTAAATGGCTCAGTGGATTTGGTTCAAACTTTACATGAAGGTTATACATCATATGTAGATATATGAATGAAGGAAGATCATACGCCTCGGATTCTTCCAAGGGCAGATTATTCAACTTAGAGGTTACCTGCGAGGGACTCCTGTGCACATACCTCCACATTTCCTGTAAGCACTACTCCTCCTAAAGGGCTCTGTTGATTTGATTCAAACTGTATATGAAGGCTACACATTATATGTAGATATGCATGAAGGAAGATTTTTTTCCTCAGATTCTTCCAAGGGAAGATAAGCAAAGTAGAAACTTTACCATTGTATCCGATGCTTTGGGAGGGGAGCGGGGGGTATTCTTTAGTGAGCTTTGGTCACAGTATTTCTAGTTATACCCCCCGCAAACTACACGATTCCTTTAAGCCATGGTGGTTGGTAAAAAACATGGCCACCAGGGGGCAGGGCTGTTTGGAGATTTGATTTTTGCTTTATGGCCGTGGAGCGATACTGGCCCTCTTGGGCCTCTTGTTTATGATAAACAGTGTGTTTTAAAGCTTTCAGGTGCAGTGGCATTTTGTATTGAATGTTTTAAAGCTTTATGATAAAAAATTACTTCTAGGCTTATTAGTAAAAATCTGAAGTGTATTTTTAGCATGAAATACTCAAGGTGAGTTATTGTGATTGCCTTTTGTCAAGCGTCCGTTGTGCATTGTTTATCAACATTCTCTCCTCAGTAACCAATAGTTCAACTGGGATGAATCTTCACAGAAAGCATCCTCTCAATGACCCCACCAGAATTCCTTCAAATTTGCGGGATCCATGCAGAATTCTGGTTTCCATGGCAATGAAGCGGAAAAAAAAATTGTAGAAATAATCCTTGGATGACCCTCTATCAGATTCCTTCAAGCTGTGCTGATTGCTAGAAAAACATGGCCACCAGGGGGCGGGGCTTGTTTGCATTATAAGGCTATAGTAAACACTTAAAAAATCTTCTCCTACGAAAGCTGTTTTGCCTTATATGCATTTAGTCAAAATTTTAAAAGAATCTTCTCCGAAAGTGTCTGGCTGATATTTAAATGATTTTGTAGAAATGATTCTTGGTTGCCCCTCTTTTACATTCCTTCAAGCCATGTTGTCAAAAAACATAGCCACTAGGGGTCTGGTCTGGCAGATTTTTGAATAATTTTGTAGAAATGTTCCTTGGATGACCCAGATTGACCGTCTTTGAGATTCCTTCTAGCTCTAGCCATGGTTATTGGTATAAAAACAGATGGCCTCCAGGAAGCAGGGCTGTTTTGCCTTATATGGCAAAAGTGAAAAAAATTAAATCAGGTGAGCGTTCCAGGGCCATCATGGCCCTCTTGTTTTTAGCTCACCAATGCACGAAGTGCAAGGTGAGCTTTTGTGATCGCTCACCGTCCGTCGTCGTCCGTCCGTTCACATTTTCCTACAAACGACTTCTCCTCCTACACCAATTAATCAAATTCAAAATAATTTTACAGGAATGTTCCTTGGGTGGATCTCTTTCAAACTTGTTCAAAAAATTCTATTCCATGCAAAACTTTGGCTGCCATGGCAACAAAAAAGTGGAAATTAACCAAAACTTAAAAAATCTTCTTGTCTGAAAGTAGAAGGCCCATGCCTTTGATATTTGGTATGTAGCATCATCTAGTGAACCTCTAACAAGATTTTTCAAATTATAGCCCTGGGGTCAAAAATGACCCCTCCCCGGGGGTCACTTGTTTAACATAGACTCATATAGGGGAAAAACTTTAAAAATCTTCTTGTCTAAAAGTAGAAGGCCCATACCTTTGATATTTAGTATGTAGCATCATCTAGTGAACCTCTACCAAGATTGTTCAAATTATAGCCCTGGTGTCAAAAATGACCTCTCCCCGGGGGTCACTTGTTTAACATAGACTCATATATGGGAAAAACTTTAAAAATCTTCTTGTCTAAAAATAGAAGGCCCATGCCTTTGATATTTGGTATGTAGCATCATCTAGTGAACCTCTACCAAGATTGTTCAAATTATAGCCCTGGGGTCAAAAATGACCCCTCCGCGGGGGCCACTTTTTTTTCATAGACTCATATAGGGGAAAGAACACTGAAAACTTTTTAAGTTTGATTAAATCAGGTGAGCGATATAGGACCATCATGGTCCTCTTGTCTCAATTTCAACTAAATTATTCCACTTTGGGATTTTGGACTTTAACAAATGCTATAACTGTTCTGAAGTAGGCCCTGATAAGCGAGCTATATTGTCCTCAGACAACTCTTGTTTTGATAGTTTTCATGAAATCTTCATTAAACTTGCTACAGGTGTTCATGGGCCTAATATCTAGGTCAAGTTGTGTAACAAGTAAGATCTATAGTCATACTAGTGTTACTGCCCCTTTTCTTTTCTCTGCCTTGGACAGTTCTCATCACATACATGTTCATCAAAGTTGCTGTGAATGTTCATGAGGCATTAAGTCTCGGCCAAGTGCAATAACCATCCATATTCCTCAAACTGTGAAGAGTTATATCCCCTGAACATAAGTTACCACCATGTTTTTTTTATTTTCCAGACTACAGTCATGAACAAACATCACATCACACTTCAATTAATATATCTACTAATCAAGCCTCCATACAGCTGCAAGTATCATTATGAGGAATGAATTATATCACTTGATGAGTTATGTGAATCAAATCCAACTGAGTTGAGTCCACAGTTCAGAATGAGGCTACATGCTGTGTCATTGGAGTGAATTCATATTTGACTTGAATGTTAAAGATTAGAATTATGCAGTTTTTTATTTTTCATTCAGACTTAGAACATGCATTTACACGAAATGTGAAAGTAAGAAGCAGATATTGTGCTTTCTTTGATTATTTATAAACCAGATGACATGAAATGATAAGTTTTTCACTTTAACATGCACCGCTATGTTGTTGATAATAATTACTATTTGCTTGTCTTGATTGGATGATTCTAATCATTACCCGTAACAAAAACCCACTGCTACAGGTATTTGTAAGAATCATCTCTTTGAGATGATAGGTATAAGTACCAACTTTTACAGAGAGAATAGTGGATTGAAATGATTCTATTGACTACTATTTATATCAGATTTTAAGATATAGATTTTTAGCTCCACTTGTGATCATTCACTGTCCGAAACTCTCGGTCAGATTTCAACCAAACTTCACGGAAATGTTCCCTTAGGTGGCTCTCATCTAAACTTGCTCAAAGATTTAATTTTATTTACACGTTTAATGGTATATTTCAAAGGGTTCAGTACAAGGCTATTGTTACTTCCTTCTTTACTTTTTTTACAGGGGAAGGGGGGAAAAATGTGGCAAAATGAGAACTTGCGCATATTGAGCAATTTCTCCTTTGGTCACAGGCTTTTCAAAAGACGTCTGCTGCAGAAGTGTCAGAAAGTCTCTGTTTGAGGGAAAAGGTTAAAATAAGCAAGGACCTCTATAATTAATTAAAATGCATGTGTATGCATATATAATAATTAGGGATGGCAACGATTAATCGGTTACCCGGTTAACCGTATGTTTTTAGCTCACCTGTGCACGAAGTGCTCAAGGTGAGTTATTGTGATCGCCCTATGTCCGGCGTCCGTCGTCCATCGTCCGTCGTCCGTCAACATTTTCTCCTCTGTAACCGTTGGGTCAACTAGGATGAAACTTCACAGAAAGCATCCTCTCAATGTCCTCACCAGAATTCCTTAAAATTTTGGGGATCCATGCAGAATTCTGGTTTCCATGGCAACGAAATGAAAAAAACTTCAAAATTCTTAAAAAATCTTCTTCTCCGAAAGTGTCAGGCCGATTTTCAAATTATTTTGTAGAAATGTTCCTTAGGTGACCCTCTATCAGATTCCTTCAAGCCATGTCGATTGGTTAAAAAACATTGCCGCCAGGGGGGGCGGGGCTATTTTGCCTTATATGGCTATAGTGCAAACTTAAAAAATCTTCTCCTCCGATAGTGTCAGGCCGATTTTCAAATTATTTTGTAGAAATGTTCCTTAGGTGACCCTCTATCAGATTCCTTCAAGCCATGTTGATTGGTCGAAAAACATGGCCGCCAGGGGGGGCGGGGCTATTTTGCCTTATATGGCTATAGTGCAAACTTAAAAAATCTTCTACTCCAAAAGTGTCAGGCCGATTTTCAAATAATTGTATAGAAATGTTCCTTGGGTGACCCTCTATCAGATTCCTTCAAGCCATGTTGATTGGTCAAAAAACATGGCCGCCAGGGGGCGGGGCTATTTTGCCTTTTATGGCTATAGTGAAAACTTAAAAAATCTTCTCCTCCAAAAGTGTCAGGCCGATTTTCAAATAATTTTGTAGAAATGTTCCTAGGGTAACCCTCTATCAGATTCCTTCAAGCCAAGTTGATTGGTTGGAAACTATGCCCGCCAGATGGCGGGGCTTATATAGCTAAAGTGAAGAAAAAAAATCAGGTGAGCGATTCCAGGGCCATCATGGCCCTCTTGTTTGATTAATCGGTTAGTAATTTGAGTAACCGAGTACCCGGAAAAATAGATAAAATATATACACAGTTGTATTTTTTACATTTTGTTCTTTTCAATTTGTAACACGTATCTGACCAGAAGTTATTTATTCACAACTCGATCGGGAATGTTTACATAACTGTAGAAACGGCCACACTCCATTGTATTGATGATTGTTTGTTATCGAATAATTGTGGCTGATCAAACTATTAATTACAGGACAGTTTGTTTCTTTTAAAAAAAAACTTTGATGTCTAATACATGGCTAGAAATATATGATAAGGACTTATTAATGTTATTGGAATTAATTTGATAAATTCGAATTGTTGTATTTGTAAATTATATACCAATCGGATTAGAAGATTTAAAGAGTAGTTTTCTAACACATTTCCACATGAGTTGGTATTTAAAAATATGCAGCTATGCATCTCTTTCATTCAACATATTATAAATCGTATAACGGTCACTTCGTTGAAAAGAACCCGATCATTTTCTATAAATTAAAAAAATAAAATTAAAAAAGTTGGTTGACACAAACGAAAACGTTCTGATAAGAACGTTCTAGTCTGATTTATACATGACCAGGAAATGCGAGTTAAAAAATGAACAACAATAACAAAACTTGGATTTATTGTCTATGAATCTATACGGTTAACCGAGTAACCGAACACTAAATTATATGAGTAACCGGTTAGTAATATCGGTAACTGTTGCCATCCCTAATAATGATTAATTTATCTAAAAGATAAAGGAGTTAGACTAAACTGTTAGAAGATACAGTTTTGTTGTAACTCCTTGATATGCCAATTTGTATCTTTTCCTATGGACAGGTTATTATAATGTATCATTGACGTCTTATGATCTAAGATAAGAGCTGCCTAGTGACTTACAATAGTCATTCAACCAAATTATAGTCAGTTATACTTATTTCACATGCAAGACTACTTTTAATTTACTTACAAAAATCTTATGAGTTTTATCAAATGCAAGACTTTTTTTACTCAACTTACAATAGTATTGCAATTGAAGAATTATTTTTGAGTTACAAAGCTTTAAGTTTTGTCATATTTTGTCAGGACATGTATTCATGAAAAATGTATCTGAAAACATTGAAATGTCAATTTTGACAAAAAGGCCAGTTTCAATTGTGTTGCGCTGAATCCTCAATATATCTTTTAATGCCTATGCAACCAACAAACTTTGGCTCAACATTTCATTTTTAGCTTGACTATTCGAAGAATATGAGAGCTATACAACTCACCCTGGCGTCGGCGTCCACGTCACACTTTGGTTAAGGTTTTGCATGCAAGTTCTTAAATACTACATGTATTGCAATGAAACTTTCTACAACCCTACCAAACTATCACACCAATGTAGATTATCAAGTTAGATAACTATCCTGCATTTTATGCAAGTTATAGCCCTTTTTTACTGAGAAATTCTGGTTAAAGTTTTGTGTGCAACTAAAGTATGAGTCCATATCTCAGTATTTAGTTGATGCATTGCATTGAAACTTTATACAGCACTACCCAACTATCACACCTATGTAGATTATCAAGTTAGATAACTCGATCCTGCATTTTATGCAAGTTATGGCCCTTTTTTAGCTCACCTGAGCTTTGCTCAAGGTGAGTTATTGTGATCGCCTTTTGTCCGTCGTCCGGCGTCCATCGTGCGTCAACTTCTTCTCCTCAGTAACCGGTGGGTCAATTGGGATGAAACTTCACAGAAAGCATCCTCTCAATGACCTCACCAGATTTCCTTCAAATTTTTGGGATCCATGCAGAATTCTGGTTTCCATGGCAACGAAATGAAAAAAACTTCAAAATTCTTCTTCTCCCAAACTGGTTGGCAGATTTTCAAATAATTTTGTAGAAATATTCCTTGGATGACCATCTGTCAGATTCCTTCAAGCCATGTTGATTGGTCGAAAAACATGGCCGCCAGGGAGGCGGGGCTATTTTGCCTTATATGGCTATAGTGAAAACTCAAAAAATCTTCTTTTCCAAAAGTGTCAGGCCGATTTTCAAATAATTTTGTAGAAATGTTCCTTGGATGACCCTCTATCAGATTCCTTCAAGCCAAGTTGATTGGTGAAAAAACATGGCCGCCAGGAGGGCGGGGCTATTTTGCCTTATATGGCTATAGTAAAAACTTAAACAATCTTCTTCTCCGAAATTGTCAGGCCGATTTTCAAATAATTTTGTAGAAATGTTCCTTATATGACCCTCTATCAGATTCCTTCAAGCCAAGTTGATTGGTCGAAAAACATGGCCGCCAGGGGGGCGGGGCTATTTTGCCTTATATGGCTATAGTGAAAACTTAAAAAATCTTCTTCTCCCAATCTGGTTGGCAGATTTTCAAATAATTTTGTAGAAATGTTCCTTGGATGACCCTTTGTCAGATTCCTTCAAGCCACGTTGATTGGTCGAAAAAACATGGCCGCCAGGGGGGGGGCTATTTTGCCTTATATGGCTATAGGGAAAACTTAAAAAATCTTCCTCTCCAAAAGTGTCAGACCGATTTTCAAATAATTTTGTAGAGATGTTCCTTGGATGACCCTCTATCAGATTCCTTCAAGCCAAGTTGATTGGTCGAAAATCATGGCCGCCAGGGGGGGGGGGGGGTCGGGGCTATTTTGCCTTATATGGCTATAGTGAAAACTTAAAAAATCTTCTTCTCCGAAAGTGTCAGGCCGATTTTCAAATAATTTTGTAGAAATGTTCCTAGGGTGACCCTCTATCAGATTCCTTCAAGCCAAGTTGATTGGTCGTAAACTATGGCCGCCAGGGGCGGGGCTTATATAGCTAAAGTGAAGAAAAAAAAATCAGGTGAGCGATTCCAGGGCCATCATGGCCCTCTTGTTTATTTAGAAATTCTGGTTAAAGTTTTGCGTGCAACTAAATTAAGAGTCCATATCTCAATATTTACTTGATGCATCGCATTTAAACTTTCTACAACCCTACCCTTATGCAAGTTATGGCCCTTTTTATGCCCCCGGAATCACCGATTCGGTGGGCATCTAGTTTTTGGCCTGTCTGCACGTCTGTCTGCACGAACTTTAACCTTGACCACTACTTTTGAACCATAACAGGTACGGCTACCATATTTCACATGTGTATTCCTTGTGACATGACCTTTCTGTCAGTACCAAACATTTTGACCTTGCGACCTTGACCTTTGACCTAGATGTTGCCATTCTCGAAAAAAAAATTAACCTTGGCCATTACTTTTGAACCATAACAGGTACGGCTAACATATTTCACATGTGTATTCCTTGTGACATGACCTTTCTGTCAGTACCAACATTTTTGACCTTGCAACCTTGACCTTTGACCTACATGTTGTCATTCTCGAAAAAAACTTTAACCTTGGCCATTACTTTTGAACCATAACAGGTAGGGCTACCATATTTCACATGTGTATTCCTGTCAGTACCAACATTTTTGACCTTGCGACCTTGACCTTTGACCTAGATGTTGCCATTCTCAAAAAAAAAAATAACCTTCACCACTACTTTTGAATCATAACAGGTAAGGCTACCATATTTCACATGTGTATACCTTGTGACATGACCTTTCTGTCAGTACCAAAATTGTTCACCTTGACCTTTGACCTAGATATTGCCATTCTCGATAAAAACTTTAACCTTGACCACTACTTTTGAACCATAACAGGTACGGCTATTATATTTCACATGTGTATACCTTGTGACATGACCTTTCTGTCAGTACCAAAATTATTCAACTTGCGACCTTGACCTAGATGTTGCCATTCTCGAATATAAACTTTAACCTTGACCACTACTTTTGAACCATAACAGGTACGGCTACCATATTTCACATGTGTATACCTTCTGACATGACCTTTCTGTCAGTACCAAAATTGTTCACCTTGCGACCTTGACATTTGACCTAGATGTTGCCATTCTCGAAAAAAAAATAACCTTGACCACTCCTTTTGAACCATAACGGGTACGGCTACCATATTTCACATGTGTATTCCTTGTGACATGACCTTTCTGTCAGTACCAACATTTTTGACCTGGCAACCTTGACCTTTGACCTAGATGTTGCCATTCGGGGGCATCAGTGTTTCACAAACACATCTTGTTTTACTTAGAAATTCTGGTTTAATTTTTGCGTGCAACTAAATTAAGAGTCCATATCTCAGTATTTACTTGATGCATTGCATTGAATCTTTCTACAACTATCACACCTGTGAAGATTATCAAGTAAGATAACTCTATCCTGCATTTTATGCAAGTTATGGCCCTTTTTATACTTAGTAATTCTGGTTAAAGTTTTGCGTGCAACTTAATTAACAGTCCACGTCTCAGTATATACTTGATGCATTGCATTGAACCTTTCAACAACCCTACCCAACTATCACACCTGTGAAGATTATCAAGTAAGGTAACTTTATCCTGCATTTTATGTAAGTTATGGCCCTTTTTTTACTCAGAAATTCTGGTTAAAGTTTTGCGTGCAACTTAATTAAGAGTCCACGTCTCGTATATACTTGATGCATTGCATTGAACTTTTATACAACCCTACCCAACTATCACACCTATGTAGATTATTAAGTTAGATAACTCTATCCTGAATTTTATGCAAGTTATGGCATTTATTTTACTAAGAAATTCTGGTTAAAGTTTTGCGTGCAACTAAATTAAGAGTCCATTTCTCAGTATTTACTTGATGCATTGCATTGAAACTTTCTACAACCCTACCCAACAATCACACCTGTGTATATTATCAAGTATGATAACTCTATCCTGCATTTTATGCAAGTTATGGACTTTTTGGACTTATAAATTCTGATTAAAGTTTTGCATGCAACTACATAAAGAGACCATCTCATAGTAACTATTTGATGCATTGCATTGAAACTTTATACAGCCCTTACCAACCATCACATCTATGTAAACAATCAAGTATGATTACTCTATGCAGTATTTTATGCAAGTTATGGACCTTTTTGGACTTGGAAATTCTGTTTTGCAACTACATTTAGAGTGTAATCTCAGTAACAACTTGAAAAATTGTATTGAAACTTTATACAATCTTTCCCAATTGCTCAACTATAAACACAACCAATTAAGATAACTCTATCCTGTATATGGGGCAAATTGTTGCCCTTTTTTTACTTATGGTTAAAGGTTTGCGTGCAACTACATTAAGAGTCCATTTCTTAGTAACTACTTGATGTATTCCATTGAAAGGTTATACAACCCTTTCTAACCATCACACCTATGCAAATAATCATGTTAAATAACACTATCCTGCATATAATGCAAATTATCACCCACTAAGAAATTGTGGTTAATGTTTTGCATGCAACTACATTAGAGTCCATTATCTCAGTAACTTAAATAAGCGGTGGAATAGTCGAGCGCGCTGTCCCCCGACAGCTCTTGTTCTAATGATGTTTATAGAGGGCATTCTTTTAATGTGTGTCATTCGTCATACTTTAAATGTACTACATATAATAGTGGTTGGAAAGTAGCCAGTTTCTTTATAATAATGTGTAGACTAGAAAATGCATGCAGTGATATTACTGGATTTTTAAAAATAAGATAACCAACACCATTAGATCACAATTAATTTAGATATGTGCTGTAAAATACTGGGTGTAACTTCGTACATTATTACTTTGTTTCCAAACAAAGAAATAAAACCACTCAGCTCTGCAGGCTGATCTCTGAGTACACTTACAACATTCTCTCTTTACTCTTTCAAACATACAAAAATATCTACTGCAGACAACTTTAACCCTTTCCCTCATATAGACGCTTTATGACGCCTCTGCAGCAGAAGGCTTTTTGAAAAACATCCAAATTTTCCTTTTGCCATAATATTTTCCACTTTTTGTTATAGGTTATCCATTCAATTGTGGAGATTTTCTATGTTTTGACAAAATACGTTCAAAGTCGTCTGCTGCAGAATTGTCTTATGAGGGAAAGGGTTAAAATCATGCAGATTTTTTTTGAAAATAATAATAGAACTATTTAAAAGAGTTGAAAACGCTGTGGCAAAAGGAGATGTGCTCTTAATGTGAACTTTCTCCTTTTGACACAATGATTTCAAACATGTCTTGCAGGTGTTTGCAAATGAGAAAGGGTTAAACCTATTCCAATAAAAAATAACTGTTTCATTTTGCAACATAGAACTTGTGGAAATGGTAGAAATTGCTCAAAACAAGCAATTTTCATATTTTTTCACAATGTTTTTGGACATCATATTCCTCAAATAGTATCATACCAGTTAAGCAATCATCCCTTTTCCACTTGCAGACACATTTTGATGCGTTTGCAGCAGTTGACTTTTGAAAATAATTTGACAAAAGGAAATATTGCTAAAACATACATTTTTTTCCTTTTGCCGCAATGTTTTCATCTTCTTATGCAATAATTATATTAATTTCCTTTACTTTTATTGTTTAAAATTAATAAGTTATTAAAATAACAATATGAAAGTTAATCTCTTGTTAATACACGTCATTCGTCTTCCACCAATAGACTAACAGTCTAAGTGGAAAAGCACCCAGTTGCTTGGAAAAGCTGTTGTTAGGGATTCATTAAACACATCAGTACGTAACCTGGCCGTCGTCATGTGACTTTAATTTATTTTGAAAACGGCGTTAAAGCCCTATGAAGGAATCGCCTGCAACCATAGGTCACTCAAAGACATTGGCGATGGTCCTACTAGATGTCCTGCAGCAATAGGTCACATATGGCTGGTAGTTCTATTTTAAAACCCTTCTCTGCAGCCAAAGATTAGTCAATGCATTGAACAATTGACCAGAGTTAAGATCGATATCCTTCGCCCTGCAGCCATAGGTCATCCAAAGACATGGGGTGGATTTCCAATTTGACCATAGAATTCCTTTGAGACCTAGTCCATGCGGCCCTAAGTCACTCATAGACAGCGCAACCAGTTAACTTCCAACATAGATTTTCTGTGGTGAATGGTCACTGATAACCATTGATGCTAGGCTTAGCTCTTATATATGCATATTCCAATGCAAATTCCTTGCGGACATATGTCATTCTAAGACTCTGACTTAACTGATTGACAGACTGAGATCAGTTCCCTGCGGCCACTTTCCAATCGTGGCAAGGTGAGTTAATTTCCAAGATCGGTTTCCCGTGGCCATATGTAACCCCAATAGAAGTAATGATTAGTTTAAATCGATATTCTGCAGCAAAGGTGCATTGGCTTGGCTGATTGGCAAGTGTTATGACCACTTTAGTGCATCTATAATTCCAACATGCCAATGACTTACTTTCCCTTCCATAAATTCCCTTTGGCCATTTGTCACCAATCGAAATAGATTTCGGTCTAATTATTGCAAATTACTTGCAGTGATAATACATGACTGGTAGATTCATTTTAAATTTCATTCCCTTTCAACATATGTCACTCATGGAAATGGCTTATATACCATTCATGACTCGAGTACAGTTTATTTGTCAAATGTCGGATATTGACATTGCTGACAGGCTTTTTTGTGCCACCTCTCTGCGGCCATAGGTTACTCATGGATGTAGAATACTTGACAAATTGACTAATGATACTATCAATTTCGCGCTCGATACGTCATGTGTATGATTCCCTACTGCGTAGGTCAGCTAGTTCACTTAAAGGACCGAAATCCGTCGGCCATATGTCACCCATGAACATTGCTGACATGTTAATTCGTTGCGAACATAAGTTACTCATAGATATTGCTGTTATTGCCTATTTAGGACGACTCTCCTGTTGTCAAAAATATATCGTGGCAATAAATAATTCACAAATTATAAGATCTATACCACGTGTTCATACTTTACCCTGTAAATTGCTGATATCCCTATTTATTGGCATATTATTATTATGTCAATCAATGACACGATTGAAAATAATTGCAAGACCAAATCCCAGCGGCCAAAAGTCCGTCGTGAATACGGCGGATGGACCATATTTCATATAAATTTCCTGTGACCATAGGTCATTCATGTGTAATTCGGCTTCTTCACTTTTAGGAACGAATTCCAGCCCATGGCCATTGGTTATATATTATATTGCTATTGAACATGCTCGTATACAGTTTACAATACAATGGTTTGGCAACGATGTGCTCAATACAAACCAAATGATTATGGGCTATATAAAATGTTAATTAGACCATGCAAGTCACTGCTAGTTTGACCACGGGAGGGGAGGCCTCATACAACTATTGCAGGGAAGTGATTATGGGCTATATAAAATGCCAATTTGACCATTCTAGTTCATGTGTTTACATGCAATGCTAACGCATTGTTAAATGGATATATACAGTGGGTATTTGACCATCCTTGTAAATGGGCAACATAAAGTGCTTCTTAAGACCAAGGGAAACTACAACCAACTCGATGTTTGGTGAATCTATTGGTTAATAGCCCCAAATAATATATCTTCCTTATCAATGTGTTTCTAGCCTGTTTGGTCTTGATGCAAATCAATAACGAAAGGGTAGCGTTTTGTCAATCCTTGTAAATGTGCTACACCAAGAGCTTCTCAGACCAAGGGAAACTACAAACAACTCGATGTTTGGTGAAATCCATTGGTATATAACCCGAAAACATATATCGTCCTTATCGCTTTGTTTCTAGCCCGAACGGGGGCTGTGTGGGCTAGAAACAACGCGATAAGGAAAGGGTAGTGTTTACTGGATATATACGGTGGCGATTTGACCATCCTTGTGCATGGGCTACACCAACAGCTTCTTAGACCAAGGGAAACTACAAACAACTCGATGTTTGGTGAAATCCATTGATATATAGCCCGAAAACATATATCTTCCTTATCGATTTGTTTCTAGCCGCAACGGGGGCTGTGTGGGCTAGAAACAAAGCGATAAGGAAAGGATAGTGTTGAAATGATATATGCAGTGGCGATTTGACCATCCTTGTACATGGGCTACACCAACAGCTTCTTAGACCAAGGGAAACTACAAACAACTCGATGTTTAGTGAAATCTATTGGTATATAGCCCAAAAACATATATCTTCCTTATCGATTTGTTTCTAGCCGGAACGGGGGCTGTGTGGGCTAGAAACAAAGCGATAAGGAAAGGGTAGTGTTTACTGGATATATGCGGTGGCGATTTGACCATCCTCGTACATGGGCTACACCAGCAGCTTCATAGACCAAGGGAAACTACAACTAACTCGATGTTTGGTGAATCTATTGGTAAATAGCCCCAAATAATATATCTTCCTTATCAATGTGTTTCTAGCCTGTTAGGTCTTGATAATAATCAATAACGAAAGGGTAGCGATTTGACAATCCTTGCAAATGTGCTACACCAACAGCTTCTTAGACCAAGGGAAACTACAAACAACTCGATGTTTGGTGAAATCCATTGGTATATAGCCCGAAAACATATATCTTCCTTGTCGATTTGTTTCTAGCCGCAACGGGGGCTGTGTGGGCTAGAAACAAAGCGATAAGGATAGGGTAGTGTTTAATGGATATATGCAGTGGCGATTTGACCATCCTTGTACATGGGCTACAACAACAGCTTCTTAGACCAAGGCAAACTAAAAAAACTCGATGTTTGGAGAAATCCATTGGTATATAGCCCGAAAACGTATATCTTCCTTATCGATTTGTTTCTAGCCGCAACGGGGGCTGTGTGGGCTAGAAACAAAGCGATAAGGATAGGGTAGTGTTTAATGGATATATGCAGTGGCGATTTGACCATCCTTGTACATGGGCTACACCAACAGCTTCTTAGACCAAGGGAAACTACAAACAACTCGATGTTTGTAGAAATCCATTGGTATATAGCCCGAAAACATATATCGTCCTTATCGCTTTGTTTCTAGCCGCAACGGGGGCTGTGTGGGCTAGAAACAAAGCGATAAGGATACGGTAGTGTTTAATGGATATATGCAGTGGCGATTTGACCATCCTTGTACATGGGCTACAACAACAGCTTCTTAGACCAAGGCAAACTAAAAAAACTCGATGTTTGGAGAAATCCATTGGTATATAGCCCGAAAACATATATCGTCCTTATCGCTTTGTTTCTAGCCGCAACGGGGGCTGTGTTGGCTAGAAACAAAGCGATAAGGATACGGTAGTGTTTAATGGATATATGCAGTGGCGATTTGACCATCCTTGTACATGGGCTACACCAACAGCTTCTTAGACCAAGGCAAACTAAAAAAACTCGATGTTTGTAGAAATCCATTGGTATATAGCCCGAAAACATATATCTTCCTTATCGCTTTGTTTCTAGCCGCAACGGGGGCTGTGTGGGCTAGAAACAAAGCGATAAGGATACGGTAGTGTTTAATGGATATATGCATTGGCGATTTGACCATCCTTGTACAGGGGCTACACCAACAGCTTCTTAGACCAAGGCAAACTAAAAAAACTCGATGTTTGTAGAAATCCAGTGGTATATAGCCCGAAAACATATATCTTCCTTATCGCTTTGTTTCTAGCCGCAACGGGGGCTGTGAGGGCTAGAAACAAAGCGATAAGGATACGGTAGTGTTTAATGGATATATGCAGTGGCGATTTGACCATCCTTGTACAGGGGCTACACCAACAGCTTCTTAGACCAAGGCAAACTAAAAAAACTCGATGTTTGGAGAAATCCATTGGTATATAGCCCGAAAACATATATCGTCCTTATCGCTTTGTTTCTAGCCGCAACGGGGGCTGTGTGGGCTAGAAACAAAGCGATAAGGATACGGTAGTGTTTAATGGATATATGCAGTGGCGATTTGACCATCCTTGTACATGGGCTACACCAACAGCTTCTTAGACCAAGGGAAACTACAAACAACTCGATGTTTGTAGAAATCCATTGGTATATAGCCCGAAAACATATATCGTCCTTATCGCTTTGTTTCTAGCCGCAACGGGGGCTGTGTTGGCTAGAAACAAAGCGATAAGGATACGGTAGTGTTTAATGGATATATGCAGTGGCGATTTGACCATCTTTGTACATGGGCTACACCAACAGCTTCTTAGACCAAGGGAAACTACAAACAACTCGATGTTTGTAGAAATCCATTGGTATATAGCCCGAAAACATATATCGTCCTTATCGCTTTGTTTCTAGCCGCATGGGGGCTGTGAGGGCTAGAAACAAAGCGATAAGGATACGGTAGTGTTTAATGGATATATGCAGTGGCGATTTGACCATCCTTGTACAGGGGCTACACCAACAGCTTCTTAGACCAAGGCAAACTAAAAAAACTCGATGTTTGGAGAAATCCATTGGTATATAGCCCGAAAACATATATCGTCCTTATCGCTTTGTTTCTAGCCGCAACGGGGGCTGTGTGGGCTAGAAACAAAGCGATAAGGATACGGTAGTGTTTAATGGATATATGCAGTGGCGATTTGACCATCCTTGTACATGGGCTACACCAACAGCTTCTTAGACCAAGGCAAACTACAAACAACTCGATTTTTGTAGAAATCCATTGGTATATAGCCCGAAAACATATATCGTCCTTATCGCTTTGTTTCTAGCCGCAACGGGGGCTGTGTTGGCTAGAAACAAAGCGATAAGGATACGGTAGTGTTTAATGGATATATGCAGTGGCGATTTGACCATCCTTGTACATGGGCTACACCAACAGCTTCTTAGACCAAGGCAAACTAAAAAAACTCGATGTTTGTAGAAATCAATTGGTATATAGCCCGAAAACATATATCTTCCTTATCGCTTTGTTTCTAGCCGCAACGGGGGCTGTGTGGGCTAGAAACAAAGCGATAAGGATACGGTAGTGTTTAATGGATATATGCAGTGGCGATTTGACCATCCTTGTACAGGGGCTACACCAACAGCTTCTTAGACCAAGGCAAACTAAAAAAACTCGATGTTTGTAGAAATCCAGTGGTATATAGCCCGAAAACATATATCTTCCTTATCGCTTTGTTTCTAGCCGCAACGGGGGCTGTGAGGGCTAGAAACAAAGCGATAAGGATACGGTAGTGTTTAATGGATATATGCAGTGGCGATTTGACCATCCTTGTACAGGGGCTACACCAACAGCTTCTTAGACCAAGGCAAACTAAAAAAACTCGATGTTTGGAGAAATCCATTGGTATATAGCCCGAAAACATATATCGTCCTTATCGCTTTGTTTCTAGCCGCAACGGGGGCTGTGTGGGCTAGAAACAAAGCGATAAGGATACGGTAGTGTTTAATGGATATATGCAGTGGCGATTTGACCATCCTTGTACATGGGCTACACCAACAGCTTCTTAGACCAAGGGAAACTACAAACAACTCGATGTTTGTAGAAATCCATTGGTATATAGCCCGAAAACATATATCGTCCTTATCGATTTGTTTCTAGCCGCAACGGGGGCTGTGTTGGCTAGAAACAAAGCGATAAGGATACGGTAGTGTTTAATGGATATATGCAGTGGCGATTTGACCATCTTTGTACATGGGCTACACCAACAGCTTCTTAGACCAAGGGAAACTACAAACAACTCGATGTTTGTAGAAATCCATTGGTATATAGCCCGAAAACATATATCGTCCTTATCGCTTTGTTTCTAGCCGCATGGGGGCTGTGAGGGCTAGAAACAAAGCGATAAGGATACGGTAGTGTTTAATGGATATATGCAGTGGCGATTTGACCATCCTTGTACAGGGGCTACACCAACATCTTCTTAGACCAAGGCAAACTAAAAAAACTCGATGTTTGGAGAAATCCATTGGTATATAGCCCGAAAACATATATCGTCCTTATCGCTTTGTTTCTAGCCGCAACGGGGGCTGTGTGGGCTAGAAACAAAGCGATAAGGATACGGTAGTGTTTAATGGATATATGCAGTGGCGATTTGACCATCCTTGTACATGGGCTACACCAACAGCTTCTTAGACCAAGGCAAACTACAAACAACTCGATTTTTGTAGAAATCCATTGGTATATAGCCCGAAAACATATATCGTCCTTATCGCTTTGTTTCTAGCCGCAACGGGGGCTGTGTTGGCTAGAAACAAAGCGATAAGGATACGGTAGTGTTTAATGGATATATGCAGTGGCGATTTGACCATCCTTGTTCAGGGGCTACACCAACAGCTTCTTAGACCAAGGCAAACTACAAACAACTCGATGTTTGTAGAAATCCATTGGTATATAGCCCGAAAACATATATCGTCCTTATCGCTTTGTTTCTAGCCGCAACGGGGGCTGTGTGGGCTAGAAACAAAGCGATAAGGATACGGTAGTGTTTAATGGATATATGCAGTGGCGATTTGACCATCCTTGTACATGGGCTACATCAACAGCTTCTTAGACCAAGGCAAACTAAAAAAACTCGATGTTTGTAGAAATCCATTGGTATATAGCCCGAAAACATATATCGTCCTTATCGCTTTGTTTCTAGCCGCATGGGGGCTGTGAGGGCTAGAAACAAAGCGATAAGGATACGGTAGTGTTTAATGGATATATGCAGTGGCGATTTGACCATCCTTGTACAGGGGCTACACCAACATCTTCTTAGACCAAGGCAAACTAAAAAAACTCGATGTTTGGAGAAATCCATTGGTATATAGCCCGAAAACATATATCGTCCTTATCGCTTTGTTTCTAGCCGCAACGGGGGCTGTGTGGGCTAGAAACAAAGCGATAAGGATACGGTAGTGTTTAATGGATATATGCAGTGGCGATTTGACCATCCTTGTACATGGGCTACACCAACAGCTTCTTAGACCAAGGCAAACTACAAACAACTCGATTTTTGTAGAAATCCATTGGTATATAGCCCGAAAACATATATCGTCCTTATCGCTTTGTTTCTAGCCGCAACGGGGGCTGTGTTGGCTAGAAACAAAGCGATAAGGATACGGTAGTGTTTAATGGATATATGCAGTGGCGATTTGACCATCCTTATACAGGGGCTACACCAACAGCTTCTTAGACCAAGGCAAACTACAAACAACTCGATGTTTGTAGAAATCCATTGGTATATAGCCCGAAAACATATATCGTCCTTATCGCTTTGTTTCTAGCCGCAACGGGGGCTGTGTGGGCTAGAAACAAAGCGATAAGGATACGGTAGTGTTTAATGGATATATGCAGTGGCGATTTGACCATCCTTGTACATGGGCTACACCAACAGCTTCTTAGACCAAGGCAAACTAAAAAAACTCGATGTTTGTAGAAATCCATTGGTATATAGCCCGAAAACATATATCGTCCTTATCGCTTTGTTTCTAGCCGCAACGGGGGCTGTGTGGGCTAGAAACAAAGCGATAAGGATACGGTAGTGTTTAATGGATATATGCAGTGGCGATTTGACCATCCTTGTACAGGGGCTACACCAACAGCTTCTTAGACCAAGGCAAACTAAAAAAACTCGATGTTTGTAGAAATCCATTGGTATATAGCCCGAAAACATATATCGTCCTTATCGCTTTGTTTCTAGCCGCAACGGGGGCTGTGTGGGCTAGAAACAAAGCGATAAGGATACGGTAGTGTTTAATGGATATATGCAGTGGCGATTTGACCATCCTTGTACATGGGCTACACCAACAGCTTCTTAGACCAAGGGAAACTACAAACAACTCGATGTTTGTAGAAATCCATTGGTATATAGCCCGAAAACATATATCGTCCTTATCGCTTTGTTTCTAGCCGCAACGGGGGCTGTGTTGGCTAGAAACAAAGCGATAAGGATACGGTAGTGTTTAATGGATATATGCAGTGGCGATTTGACCATCCTTGTACATGGGCTACACCAACAGCTTCTTAGACCAAGGCAAACTAAAAAAACTCGATGTTTGTAGAAATCCATTGGTATATAGCCCGAAAACATATATCTTCCTTATCGCTTTGTTTCTAGCCGCAACGGGGGCTGTGTGGGCTAGAAACAAAGCGATAAGGATACGGTAGTGTTTAATGGATATATGCAGTGGCGATTTGACCATCCTTGTACAGGGGCTACACCAACAGCTTCTTAGACCAAGGCAAACTAAAAAAACTCGATGTTTGTAGAAATCCAGTGGTATATAGCCCGAAAACATATATCTTCCTTATCGCTTTGTTTCTAGCCGCAACGGGGGCTGTGAGGGCTAGAAACAAAGCGATAAGGATACGGTAGTGTTTAATGGATATATGCAGTGGCGATTTGACCATCCTTGTACAGGGGCTACACCAACAGCTTCTTAGACCAAGGCAAACTAAAAAAACTCGATGTTTGGAGAAATCCATTGGTATATAGCCCGAAAACATATATCGTCCTTATCGCTTTGTTTCTAGCCGCAACGGGGGCTGTGTGGGCTAGAAACAAAGCGATAAGGATACGGTAGTGTTTAATGGATATATGCAGTGGCGATTTGACCATCCTTGTACATGGGCTACACCAACAGCTTCTTAGACCAAGGGAAACTACAAACAACTCGATGTTTGTAGAAATCCATTGGTATATAGCCCGAAAACATATATCGTCCTTATCGCTTTGTTTCTAGCCGCAACGGGGGCTGTGTTGGCTAGAAACAAAGCGATAAGGATACGGTAGTGTTTAATGGATATATGCAGTGGCGATTTGACCATCTTTGTACATGGGCTACACCAACAGCTTCTTAGACCAAGGGAAACTACAAACAACTCGATGTTTGTAGAAATCCATTGGTATATAGCCCGAAAACATATATCGTCCTTATCGCTTTGTTTCTAGCCACATGGGGGCTGTGAGGGCTAGAAATAAAGCGATAAGGATACGGTAGTGTTTAATGGATATATGCAGTGGCGATTTGACCATCCTTGTACAGGGGCTACACCAACAGCTTCTTAGACCAAGGCAAACTAAAAAAACTCGATGTTTGGAGAAATCCATTGGTATATAGCCCGAAAACATATATCGTCCTTATCGCTTTGTTTCTAGCCGCAACGGGGGCTGTGTGGGCTAGAAACAAAGCGATAAGGATACGGTAGTGTTTAATGGATATATGCAGTGGCGATTTGACCATCCTTGTACATGGGCTACACCAACAGCTTCTTAGACCAAGGCAAACTACAAACAACTCGATTTTTGTAGAAATCCATTGGTATATAGCCCGAAAACATATATCGTCCTTATCGCTTTGTTTCTAGCCGCAACGGGGGCTGTGTTGGCTAGAAACAAAGCGATAAGGATACGGTAGTGTTTAATGGATATATGCAGTGGCGATTTGACCATCCTTGTACAGGGGCTACACCAACAGCTTCATAGACCAAGGCAAACTAAAAAAACTCGATGTTTGGAGAAATCCATTGGTATATAGCCCGAAAACATATATCGTCCTTATCGCTTTGTTTCTAGCCGCAACGGGGGCTGTGTGGGCTAGAAACAAAGCGATAAGGATACGGTAGTGTTTAATGGATATATGCAGTGGCGATTTGACCATCCTTGTACAGGGGCTACACCAACAGCTTCTTAGACCAAGGCAAACTAAAAAAACTCGATGTTTGGAGAAATCCATTGGTATATAGCCCGAAAACATATATCGTCCTTATCGCTTTGTTTCTAGCCGCAACGGGGGCTGTGTGGGCTAGAAACAAAGCGATAAGGATACGGTAGTGTTTAATGGATATATGCAGTGGCGATTTGACCATCCTTGTACATGGGCTACACCAACAGCTTCTTAGACCAAGGCAAACTACAAACAACTCGATTTTTGTAGAAATCCATTGGTATATAGCCCGAAAACATATATCGTCCTTATCGCTTTGTTTCTAGCCGCAACGGGGGCTGTGTTGGCTAGAAACAAAGCGATAAGGATACGGTAGTGTTTAATGGATATATGCAGTGGCGATTTGACCATCCTTGTACAGGGGCTACACCAACAGCTTCATAGACCAAGGCAAACTAAAAAAACTCGATGTTTGGAGAAATCCATTGGTATATAGCCCGAAAACATATATCGTCCTTATCGCTTTGTTTCTAGCCGCAACGGGGGCTGTGTGGGCTAGAAACAAAGCGATAAGGATACGGTAGTGTTTAATGGATATATGCAGTGGCGATTTGACCATCCTTGTACATGGGCTACACCAACAGCTTCTTAGACCAAGGCAAACTAAAAAAACTCGATGTTTGTAGAAATCCATTGGTATATAGCCCGAAAACATATATCTTCCTTATCGCTTTGTTTCTAGCCGCAACGGGGGCTGTGTGGGCTAGAAACAAAGCGATAAGGATACGGTAGTGTTTAATGGATATATGCAGTGGCGATTTGACCATCCTTGTACAGGGGCTACACCAACAGCTTCTTAGACCAAGGCAAACTAAAAAAACTCGATGTTTGTAGAAATCCATTGGTATATAGCCCGAAAACATATATCGTCCTTATCGCTTTGTTTCTAGCCGCAACGGGGGCTGTGTGGGCTAGAAACAAAGCGATAAGGATACGGTAGTGTTTAATGGATATATGCAGTGCCGATTTGACCATCCTTGTACATGGGCTACACCAACAGCTTCTTAGACCAAGGGAAACTACAAACAACTCGATGTTTGTAGAAATCCATTGGTATATAGCCCGAAAACATATATCGTCCTTATCGCTTTGTTTCTAGCCGCATGGGGGCTGTGAGGGCTAGAAACAAAGCGATAAGGATACGGTAGTGTTTAATGGATATATGCAGTGGCGATTTGACCATCCTTGTACAGGGGCTACACCAACAGCTTCTTAGACCAAGGCAAACTAAAAAAACTCGATGTTTGGAGAAATCCATTGGTATATAGCCCGAAAACATATATCGTCCTTATCGCTTTGTTTCTAGCCGCAACGAGTTGTTTGCTCGATACAATTTGATAACGAAAGGGTATGGTGTTTAATGGATATATATACAATCCATATATGACAAACGTATACAGGTATACATGGTCTACTTAAACTGAATTTTTAGAACAAGGAAAACTAGAAACACATCGATTGGTGTCGAAATCTTTTGCTTAAAAACACGGTTCTGCCTTAACGATTTGTATTTACAATTAGATAACGAAAGGGTATTGCGACATTGTAATATACATTTTTGTGTTTTTTATTCCGATATTGATATGAATTGAAACCCTCATCAGTTTACAAGGATAATAAACAACTGACTTTGTGTTAGTCAACATAAAATCATTTCTTTAATATATATTTACGACATGGGCTTATCGATTTGTTTCTAGCCGCCAGATATGTGCTTATCGCTTTGTTTCTAGCCACAACCTTTCGTTTCTGCGGAACTGTTTATAACGGTGTTACGTTAGAAATACTGCAATCGTAACTTTTGAATTTGGTCGAGTTCTATGAAAAACGCAATCAAGGTATCATGTAAACGTTTCCGGTGTGGCGTGAAATTTGTTCTCCCGTTGTGATAGTTCTCATTTTAGTGAGCGCATGCGTATGATTGCACTTCCGCTTCCGTTCTGGCGGGACGTTGTAAAAGTTCTCCCTTCCATTGCGCATGCACATGAGAACTCCCACAACGGTGTGGCGTGAAATTTGTTCTCCCGTTGTGGGAGTTCTCATTTTGGTATGTACTCTAGTAGCTCATGGTGGTGTTGTATGCAATTTATGTCCAGAGCTAAACTCTTCAAGAATCCACTAATTGAAGGTCCAGGAACAATATTTGGTTGGTAACACATTTCCCACTGAAGGCGAAATGGCCACGCCCTTTTTTTTGGGCCACGCCCTTTTTGAGCGAAATACTACCATCCACCGTGACTGTATCTACAGAACCGTTGGACCTAGGAGGTTGCCCGACCACTCAAAATGTGCGCAATGGCCACATTATTGGGAGTCAGTAATACATTTTCATATCCAAAAGTCAATGGTTTTTAAGATAATTGCCAAAAACCGATTTCAGCATGTTACGCACTACAATTGTATAATACCACCAAAGCCACAACATATGTATGACACTTTATCATATTACCTGTTGTACCTTTTGCATATTGTTCCTATTTGGAATTTAATTATTTGGATTTCTACACTTTTTGCCTTTACTACAGCCACAAAACGTCACACATTTTATATTCATTTCTCTGCAAGTGCAAGTTTTGGTACTCATACATGATGTTGGGCAATTGCATGAAGGGCGCAGGTCATCGGGCCGCACGATACTGGCAGTATCACTGGTGTTATACCAACATCTGTTGCTTCATATCCATACTGGAGTGGATCTGGTTTGGTGACTACAGGAGTTGGGGGCTTGCAACCACATCTTACACTGCAGATATGCTCGCTTTATGTGTTCTCGTAGCGTTGATGAACAGCACACAAGCTGGTTGAAGTCCAGTTCTTTCTTGGAGTTGTGGTACTGCTCCCATCGATATTCATCGAAAGTGGAACAGTCGGTCTTCTTTAATCCAGACACAAGAAACTTTTCAGCATTGCTTTTTATCTGTGGTGACAGTTCTTCTACACCAAACCCTTCCAGTAGGGAGAGATCCATGGATGCTTTCAGGCCAGACAGCTTAGGACCCACCTTGCTGGTACTGTCGCAACCGCCGAGAGCATGAATGGCTGGGAGACACGACACCAAACCGTTGTCCAGTTGATGAACCAACAGGTGGACTGGTACAGTTTTCCTTGTTTTCCGGTTACCAAGCTTCACGTACAGCTTTTGTAGTTGCCAGGTTTTGTTGAAGTGAAAGATGAGGTTGACAAAGACATCTGTGTCAGGTGAGTCAACCAAGACTGATTGAACCCTGTGTTTCACAACACCATCATTAATATGGAACATGATTCTGTCGTCGGCTTCTTCTTGGTTGCTTGAGAGCTCTGCGATCTGTGTTTCAGTGCCAGCTATAAGTTTCCTGCATTCACCCCATATACTCTCCAAAGAAGATATCTTTGTCCGACTTGACATTCTGCAGCATCCACTTGAAGACATACTCCTGCAACCAAACTTTGTTCAACATTGAGCCCCAGAACATATCAAGATCGACAGGGAGTTTCTGATTGTCAGACCTAATGGTGATGGTGATTTGTTTAGAAGAACTTCTCTGTGCCCGTTCCATTTGCTTGATTGATGATTTTTGATAAACATCAAAAATAATGTCTATTCTTGTGGACTCGGAGCCTGTAGCAAGAATGCTGTTGGAAAGACTCTCAGCCAATTCCCCCGAATGTGTGTAGGCTTATCTTTTTCATCGGTAGTTTACGCACAAGTCCATGAAGTCCACTATTGTCAGCTGAGCGTCACTCTTCACATTCCTCGTCTCCTGTGGAAGTTGACTGACAAGTTCCCTGGCTAAGGAGGCTTTATCGGGCTTCTTCAATTTGATACCATCTTTACATTCAGTGGTGAGGAACTGGGATGTGCTGGTCAATTCATACTTCAGGAGTTCTAGCATGCTGTACCCTCTTTCTCTAGCATAGTCAATGTACCTTATCGTTTCGGCAGCATCCTTTTTCGCCATCGATGTCTTCGCTGTGGACGGAGTAGAAGTACGTTTCACAAAAACAGTCTTGCGGTTGGTAGGGATTGTATCATATAGGTGCTTCTCCTTATCCTGAAATCTGGTCTCAACAAACTCTTGATAACTCTTCTCACCAATTTCCAAGCATTCAAGTAATCCGTCAACAACCTCCTGGGGTATGTCAGCTCCAGTAGAGATGTTCTGAAGTCTGATTCCAGCGCCGAACGGATTGTTGATGGATTTTATGTAATCCAGAAGCGTCTTTGCACGAACATGGCCAATCTTCGTAGAACTTGGATTGAACTCATGGTGTAGGCTCAGTTCACTGTCATCTTTTTCTCCTAAGTTACACCATTCCAGCAGCTGTGCCACATGAAGATCTTTCTCATGCTTTAGGAGATTCCATAAGGCTACTGCTTCTTTCTGTCTAGTCATCCCAATGATACCTCCAGCAACCTTCGCGGGTTTTTTGTAACACTTCTCGAGTGCCATGACTGTCAAATTATACTGCACTGCCTTGTCGGAGAGTGCGGTACATCACCCATCCACCATCTGTAACGCATCTGTAGATACCCGGGAACTTCCTTTGCAGTCCTGGCCAGGCAATCTTCAAGGAACAGTGTACCCCATCTGCTATAGTTTATCCGGCCAAATCCGAAGAACAAAGGCATGCACCTCCGCACAGCTGAAACGAAAAGATGCCAATCGCCTTGCCGAATACAGTGTGTAAGATATCTCAGGATAGGATACAGCTCATCCAGAAACAAGCTCCAGTACCTCACATTCTCATTACAGGCCGTTTCTTTCCATTCTGTGAAAGACTTCTTCAAGTCTGCATGTATACGTAAGATCTTGCTTTCTTTCCAAATCTCTCTGAACTCTGTACGGTCAACATCTAAAGACTGCTGCATCTTAGTTTCCATCGTCTCTATTTTCTGGTCTAATTCACAACTAGTACTGTCCTGGTCAGGTTGAAACTTCTCAAACATAAGAACTGTCATCACCTCTGATACAAGACTCATCGCCTCCTTGCCTTTGCAATAGTGACCTCCAGTCATGACACTATTCTCTACAACAAGCTTGCCAAAGGCTTCAGTCTCAATCAAAGCCAGATCAATACCGACACAGCCTAAAAACTTCCCAAGGCAAGCGATGCCAATCTTCTCCATGTGAAATGGTCAGGAATCAAGTAATTGAACAATAGGAACAAGAACAATTACGAATAATTGTAGTGCGAAACATGCTGAAATCGGTTTTTGGCAATTATCTTAAAAACCATTGACTTTTGGATATGAAAATGTATTACTGACCCCCCATAATGTGGCCATTGCGCACATTTTGAGAGGTCGGGCCTCTAAAAAAAGGTGTGTGGCCATTTCACCTTCAGTGGGAAATGTGTTACCAACCAAATATTGTTCCTGGACCTTCAATTAGTGGATTCTTGAAGAGTTTAGCTCTGGACATAAATTGCATACAACACCACCATGAGCTACTCTAGTAATGCGCATATGATTACATGAGAACTCCCACAACGGGAGAACTAATTTCACGCCACATCGGCGTGGTATGCGGTCTCAGGCTCATTGCGTCCCCAATCAATCAAATATTGTGCATGCGAATGAGAACTCCCACAACGGGAGAACAAATGTAACGCCACCGGTGTGAAATTTGTTCTCCCGTTGTGGGAGTTCTCATTTCGGTATGCGCATGCGTATGAGAACTTCCACAACGGGAGAACTAATTTCACGCCACACCGGCGTGGTATGCGGTCTCAGTCTCATTGCGCCCTCAATCAATCAACCATTGTGCATGCGAATGAGAACTCCCACAACGGGAGAACAAATTTAACGCCACCGGTGTGAAATTTGTTCTCCCGTTGTGGGAGTTCTCATTTCGGTATGCGCATGCGTATGAGAACTCCCACAACGGGAGAACTAATTTCACGCCACACCGGCGTGGTATGTGGACCCAGTCTCATTGCGCATGCGCATGAGAACTCTCACAACGGGAGAACAAATTTCACGCCACAGGGTCAACTCGACCCCGGGTTAACTCGGGTCGGGTCAACTCGACCAGTACTGTATATGTATGTTATATGAGAATAAGTATTTTAAAAACGACATTTGCATTGATCCTGTTTGTTGATGTTGTAAAGGTAAATTGTATAATTATATATAAAAAAAAGGGTTATACTTACCCGATTGTATCTTCGACACATCGTTTCATTACATGAATACATTTGAGATTCCTAAAATTCATTTTATCATACTGATGTGTGTTGCTTATCTTACCCAGGTTGACCTAGGAAAAGAACTCACGACACAAACAGTTACAACTGCTTTGCAGCAAAGGTTTACAAACAAAAACTGGCAATTCCTCTAAGTGGACACAGTCTCCAACATTATGGCTGAAATTTCTTCAAGTCTGATGAACGATAAACACTTAGCATTTAGGCTAATAAAAGCCAGTATAAAATTACCCATGGGTCATTAGACTATTAATTTTCTTGATAGGGTGATTAAATTGCCAAGATGTTTATCTGACCGGTATATGACTGTGGGCTGTGTTCTCAGGGCATGCACATTGCATTTGTTAAAGAAAGAAGACAAGGGAAAGTTAATGCAATGCATCAATGTCGCCGGAAATCCATACTGCAGTTATGCATAACACTTACATTATAGTAGTTGAAAAAAACAGTTATCAACTAAAGGGCATTTTGGAACATCAGGGGTGGGGTCAAGTGAAAATGTATCATAACTTGCATTTTTTTTGTCAACGAAGTGAATGTCCTTCATTGAAATATAATTAAAGCCTTTCATTGTTTATGATCAATCTCAATTCTAAGGTAAGTTGACCCATTGACATATAAACATTTATATACATGTTTATATACCCAGCCAACTAATTATTGATCATAAACAGGAAATGAGTAATCCTCCCAATCATTAGTCTACTCATGTTTTAAAATTATATAATGATGAGCGCCCTTGTGTCAATGAAGCATAACAATATGCATATCGCAAGCAAAATGTGTGTAGGGATTTAAATAACACATATAAATGTGTCAAGGACGAAATAAATTTGTACGAAATACGTAATAGAAACAGTTCCTATTTTAGAAATTCATGGATTAACATTATTAAATGAATTCTACATAAATCAAGACATCTCTTTGAACATGAAAATAACATTCAGTAAGTTAAAATTGCTACTAAAAGGAGAATTCGACGTGATTTTATCTCGATATTGACACATAATAGTCTGCAGCAAGTCTAGCAGGGACTCATTTGTCTTCGTAAATAAGACACAATTGCGAGTCAAAATAAAGAAACGGCAAATACTTAAAACATCAGATTATTTATTTCATTTTAGATTTGTCATAACTAAGTGTTTTTAAACTATCACAATTGTAATATGTTCAAGACATTTAAATGTGTTTGTTTCTAATAATAACTCTCCTCCCATGTCATTTCCGAAAAGCTATTAAAAATAGAAGTGCCCGGCGACTAATAACAATAAGGGCTGTACCTCATACACTATCTTTCTGAAGCACATAGTGCAGTCCAATCCATCTTAACAGTTGATCAACTAATATGTACACATTTTATATGATCTTTTAAAACATTGTGAGCAAAATTAGTTATTATAATATTGGATGTTGTTACTCTGAAGGTTAAACAAGCTACAGTACATACATGTATATAAATACACACAAATTATGTTCAAAATACTAAAATGTTATACCTCATTTATTCTTAATACTCAATGTGAATCATTGTAGGAAAATGAGAAATTAATTGCTTAACCCCCTTTCCCAAATGCAGACACATTATAATACGTTTCCAGCAGGTGCAGTGTGTCAAAAACATTGTGAGAAAAAGAGAAATTGCTCAATGGAGTAATTTTCTGTTTTCCAACAATGTTTTCTTCTCTTTTCTATTATCTAACTTTCATTCATAGAGGCTCACCATGTTTTAACCCTTTCCCACCTGCAGACGCATTTTGACGCAATAGCAGCAGACGACTTTTGAAAACATTGTGGCCAAAGGTGAGTTGCTCATGATGGCCACACTAATTTCAACTTTATTTAACAATTAAGATATATTTGATGGAGATAAGCTATATTTTCAGGTTTTTGTCACTAGGTTTTCAAAGTCGTCTCCTGCAGATTTGCTGTATGTGGGAAAGGGTTAAAGATATGTTCAATATTGTCTCCTGCAGATTCATTTTATTGTTGGAAACGGGGATTACATGGCTACTTTTCCTACGATTGTTTCAATATACATATGCAGTTGAGTCATTAACAGCTTTCTGTATCATGAAAAAGTGAAGTAACTTTTCCTTTCCACATTGTTTCCCTCTGGTTCACAAGCTTGCATTGGGACACAGGTCATATTCTATATTCACTTAAACTTGGTTCTGTACAAGTTTCAAAAGTGAAATAGCTGGTCTAACAACAAAATTGCGATTAATGTGGTTTCACTGGTCATGTGATAACATTTCAACGGGGCTTTTCACTGAAATAGGGGGCAGTAAATGACTCCTGCAGAGGTGTTAAAACTGTGCACCGTTAAATTTTCTGGAAGATTTTGGGAGATTCAGGCATACTGTGGGAGACTGGACATTTACCCAGTTATTGACGCCGCGTGGAAACGCGGTGTCAGTATTGAATAGGTTTAAATGTTGTACCATGGGGTGACGTAATCGAATAGGGAGCAACCAACATTATTATTGCGAAGAAAAACTCTGTAATATGTTTGAAAAAAACACAACCTTTATGAATCAATGAATTGTATTAACTGATTTAAGTAACAACAATATACAAAATACGTATGTCTTCTAACGTTATTACAAAACTTTAGACACATTTAATTTGTATTTAATAACTTCCTAGGCTACGTTTTTTTTAATAGTTCGGTTTACGGCCATGACGACCCGATTCATCAAAGCTCTGAAAAAAAGTTCACTTTTCCCCCAACTTCCTAGGCTACGCTTTGTTAATTGTTTGGTTTACGGCCCTGACGAAAGCTCAGAAAAAAAGTTTCGGGTGATGTTTTCGCCTATTTATATAATTCTGTTGCATTTCTTAAAACGTTCCTCCCCATACAGTGACCTTTTAATTAAATTTAATTT